>BJBW01006968.1:120876-166436 GCA_004320125.1 Scolopax mira | reverse complement strand
AAAAAAAAAAAAAAAAAATAATAATTCTTCTGAACTCCGTGAGACTTTTTATTCAATCTTCTTGGTTAACTCACGGCAAAGCTGCGGGAGACGGCACGCACGTTCAGCGATCCATCCTGCTTCCCGGCAGCTGGGTGCCGCACCGCCCGCTCCGGCGGGGCCGCCCGGCGGGAGAGCGGTTCCCGGCGGCGGACGCTAAGGCGGGACGCCCTTCTCCCTGCCGTGCGGCTGCTCTTCTCTGGGGCCGCTACGCACACGGCAGACTACAGCCGATTTTTGCCTCCGTGCCCGGGTACTCGCTGCCGACCGCGGAGGTGGGGGGGGGGGGGGGGGGGGCCTCGCCTCCCCCCGCTCCCTCCGCCGCCAGCGGGAGCCGGTGGCGCCGCCAGGGGGCGCCCGAGGGCCGCGGCCGGGACGGGTCCGGGCTGAGCCGCGCCGGCGGGAGGGCGGGCAGGACTTCCCAAAAAGAGAGGTTCTTCGCTGGTTTTCTCTCCGTAACGGGATGGATGTCACTGGGAAAGGAGTTCGTGTAGCGTCGCTAGGCCGCGGCGGCAGCCACAGCCCTGTTCTTTCGAATAAGAAGCAGTGGCTGGGGAGGGGAGGAGGGGAAGGCGACCAGCCCCAGCGGGTGCACAGATTTTTCGTTTCTTTTCCTGAGACAGAGCCCACGAACTCCCATAAATGCCATTTCAGGGTGCTGCCAAATGATACTGAGCAAACCAAAATGTGGTAAGGGGTTGCAACAGTAGACGATTATCTCCAGGACACAACTCTGCAAGAACTTGTACATTTCAGGAAACAGAATTTCTGTGGTTTGAAAAAAGGAGGGGGAAGGAGGGGGAGTAAAGCAACTAACGTAGGAAGGGGGACATTTCCATGAAAGACAAATCTCCCAAAGCATCCTGTGTTGCGAAACTTTACTACATATTATTTACATAGAGGGAGAGGGAGGAGGGGAGAGGTATTCCTTGATGTCGAAGCAAGAAGTGAGTATCAATTTGGTGTCATTTGTGCACAAGGGAACACACAGAAAGGTTGAGTGCCTCATTTTAGTTCATTGATTCTTCAAATTCCAGTCCATCTTCCTGTCCAAGACCAAGAACTCCAGTACTACACTTCACACTCTTCCATATCATACAGCTTGGTGCTTTTCATTGTATTGCTCTTGCACAGCGTAAATTTCATAGCAACTTCGGAAAGACATCGACCCTGAAAACATGTCTTGCAGAAGCAGAGAAGGACCATTGTCAGCTTGGGATGCCAATTCTCATTTGCAATCTCAACAAATTTCCACAAACAGAGGTAGTACCATGCTTTCATTAAAGCCAGTTCCTGCCATTTCAGAGGGGGCAGGAATTCATTCTCTGCATGAAAATCTTAGAACATTAAAACATTTAGATCAGCCATTGCTGGGACTATGTCCTTTTCTCAGTGCAGGAATCAAGCCCCCTGTGAAATCAGAACGGCTAAAGCAAATCGGTGTTCTTCCTGCTGTCTCTGCCCCTCTCTCTCTCCATGAAGCCCTAACCTGTCTCTAATCAAGCAGAAGACCTTTTTTTTTTTCCTGGGTCAGTCTTCTGCCAAGTGAAGGGATCAAATTAGCTCAGGGTCTGATGAGTACAAGATGAATCAGGAAATTATGCATCTGAGAGCAAGGGGAGACAAATGTAGGATGAAGAACCTCACTCCTTTTGCTGTGATGTCTGGTCCAAGGCACCTTAAACCATCAACTTCACCACCGCTAGCTGAAAAACTCTGTACACCGGCTCCTCCTCCCTGAGTGAAGATTGGCTTTGGAGCTTGTCATCTGGACTCCTTTCCTTCTGTAGGTGACATTAGCTTAAAAGTGTACATGATGATGCCATAGGAAAAAAAAAAAAAAAAGAAAAAAAAGAGAGAGAGAATATAGCTTTCAGTCCTTTCATGGGGGCTTTTCTTGACAAGTTCTAGTAAAAGACAAAAGTTCATGCACAAATAAAACCTCCCTGTGTCCCAAGTGGATGAACTTGCCTGACTGTAAGCACATATTCTCCCCCTAACTTGACATCAAAACATTGATTGAACCATCTTCTCAAAAAAATGGAAGCACTCACTGCTCCTGGATGAAGTAGCCCCATGTTGCATTGTAGCTTCCTATATTTTCCTTTCCTTTATCCTCAGAATTGTACTTGCACAAGAAGGGCAGCATATACCATTCCTGCTTTTGACTTCACTTTTTTCTTAACTATTCTTGAGAAATCCTACCAAAGTTTTCTCATGCCTCACTGGAGGACAGTAATATGCCTGGCAGTGCTGTGGATTCTCATCGTTGTGACCATGTAACAGAAGAGTAACAATCTTGCTCAGTGCCACGTTCCACATGCACTCAGACACCTGCCTGGATGACATTTCCATTTGCTTTAACGGCAGTGACAGTCAGGTAGCAGGAGGAGGAGACAGAGGGCACTTTACTTCTGCATTGTTGTCTGACTCCACAGGGGACTATCACAGAATCACAGAATCATCTAGAATTGGAAGGGACCTTTTGAGATCATCTAGTCCAACCAATGGGAAAAAAAAAAAAAAAAAAAAAAAAAACATACACACACAAAAAAAACCCCACACCACACCCAAAACAACACCAACCCAACATTAATCCATATCCCCGAGCACCATGTCAACTCATCTCTTGAATGCCTCCAGGGATGGTGCCTCAACCACCTCCCTGGGCAGCCCATTCCAATGCCTGACAACCCTTTCAGTAAAGAAATATTTACTAATATCTAACCTGAACTTCCCCTGTTGCAACTTGAAGCCATTACCCCTTGTCCTATCATCTGTGACCTGGGAGAAGAGACCGACCCCCACCTCTCTACAGCCTCTTTTCAGGTAGTTGTAGAGAGCGATAAGGTCTCCCCTCAGTCTCCTCTTCCCCAGACTGAACAACCCCAGCTCCTCATAAGACTTGTGCTCCAGACCCCTCACCAGCTTCGTTGCCCTTCTCTGGACCTGCTCCAGCACCTCAATGTCTTTCTTGTGATAGGGGGTCCAAAACTGGACACAGTACTTGAGGTGGGGTCTCATCAGTGCCAAGTAAAGGAGGACAGTGACCTCTCGGGTCCTACTCATCACACTATCCTTTGTCAAGATACCAACTTCTCCTCAAGATCTGACATATACTTAAAAGGGAAATATCAGTCAGTCAGAGGGGATCTGCAGAGCCAGTGGGAAGATCAGCAGTGCTGGCTGAAGGGTGAAGACACCAAGTTCAGGCAGATCTCACAGTTCAGATGAGCAACAGATGATACAAGCAGAGAGGAAAGTGCAGGACCCTGACCTTCAGCTGCTGTGGGAACACATCCACGGTTTATGGATGATTCGCAGGAACATTGTCTTCCCATTCACAGGTGAAATTTCTGCACTTTTGCTTGCAAAATATAGATCTCATTGTACGTGACCTGAATGTGTCTTCATCTAGTTATTTTCCTATTAAAATAATTATACCACCGTTTTGGGCAGTGAGAATTTTTGTCCTATATCTTCACACACATTAAGATCCTCTGCGTGCTATATTGGATGAAATAAGCATTTATTTCATTAGGATCATGTCTTGGTTTTATTAAACATCTTTTGTATTGCAGTTATAATTTCCATGTTCTTGGCAACATGGGCTTTGATGTGCAAATTTTACAGACGGGTTGTTGGAATAAACAACACAGCTTTCTGAAATAGCTAAAAATATCTGTTCTGAGCAGAGCCTTGGAATACGTCAGAGAGGCTGGGAGAAGCTCAGACTGGACCCTGGTCAGGGATTCCCAAACCATATGAGAAATTTGTGGTGTACGAGTTGTTTCAAAACATAACCTATCTGGGAAGGTACAGAGAGAAACTGTTGCTGCCACTGAAATGCAGAAGAGGAACTCTCAAGTTTAAATCCTTTCTAAATTATCATGAATTTGGGCATTTTGGTAATTTCTAGGCACCACATAATATGAAAACTCTGCAGAAGAGTTCCCCTACCACTGAAATCCTGCACGTGAGCTAAGACAGACACAGTTTAAATCAATTCCCCCTTCCTGGCAACCCAGTAAAGACACCCCATTATTTCTATGTTGGGCAGACAACAAAGCAACATTACAAAATTTTTGCCATTTAAAATTTACTGGTTAATAGCACATATGAGGTGAATTATTTTTGGTCATTTGGAATGGAAAAAGTTGGATTGGGAAGCTGGTTCATATGTCAAATGTATCTTTTTGCTCTTCTTATTGTATTATTTTATTTCATCCTCTTTGTCATATATAACATTAACAATTTGCTCAAGTGACAGACTCTCTGTTCAGGGTTTGTGTCACCCAGCACAGCTACGGGTGAGGATGGGGTTCCTTATTCACTGGCAACTGGCTTTGAGAAAAAGAATTTCAGACAGTTCTCCAAGAAAATTCAGACCTTCATTTTCAGCCATGACCTGAAAAATAAGCTTCAACAGCAGAGGTCACAATCTTCCAGATCAATGAGCACACCACCTGATGGCTGTTGTGGTTGTCTGAGGTGAGCCACTATATCCTGCTTCTGTCCTCAGAGGGACAAAATTGGATTTAGCCTGGCACTAGTATATTCTGGGGGTGGTAGTTTGCTTTTAGGGATATTCATGACGTCTATTTTGTTTCTCTCCTCTCATGTCCCTTTTGTTTACACATATTTGTACAATGCATTGCTTATGACTGAAGAAAAACCTTTTTTTCAAAGCCTAGAGAGCTCGGTTTAATTTCCTCGATTTAATTTAATTTCCCCACAGTTCTGCATGGAACTTGAAAACAGTGTGTGCCTGGGCTTATTTATTAGGGATCCCCAGGGGCTGAGCTTGGCCTAGAGACTGAACCGTGCCTTGCCTTCTGCCAGTCAGAAAAGTTACATGAGTGAAGACACCAGAGTTACCATCACCCTGGGCTGCGAGAGAGACATGAGGCTACAAAAGGAAAGACCTTTTAGAAGTGAGAAGTCATTTTAGCTGCAAGTGTGTGGAAGTTGTAAGAGCTTTTGGCATATGAACAGCACTTTTGCATGGCCTTGCAGTCTTTTTGCTGTGTATACTCAAGAGATAACTGTGTGAATACTTAATATATCTATACCTGCCTATATAGACACGTAGTGGGCATGCACACTGTGGCGGTTCACACTTCGATGGGGACACAAAAGACAGACTGTGCCTATAACATAGCAGTTCCCTTGCTGAGGAAAACAAGGCAGACAAGAGGATGAAGCAGAGTCTGAAAAACTCCAGTTACTGTAATGTAAATTACCTTGAGAAAATCCCTGGAAAAGGAAGCCCTTTGAGGGATTTTCTGCTGGGGACAACAGCAGAAATAGCAACTCATAATATGCAGAAGTGAAGGAGAGCAGTGACTATAGGAGTGCTTTGCCAGCTATTAAATCCAGAGGCTTTTATAAATTAATGGGTCGTCAGAGATTTAGGTTTGGTCTTTCAAGTGTTTGGTTGGGGTTTTTTTTCACTGACACTGCTGAGACATCTCTGATGCTCTGTTTCACTGCATATGGAAAAAAATGTAAACAGCATAACATCAACAGAAAAGAGTCCATTAAAATGCTAGAAATCCTCTTAAACTCACAACTAAGTCCATCTTGACCATCTTGTAAGAGCCGTTTGTGCATCCTACCATCCTTTTGGAGAGTTCCTAAATGGCCGGAGACTGGCATACCCTTTGCCTTCATTATGGCCATAGCAACATCCAAGGAGACAGACAAAAGATATGATACAAAAGACAAAGAATCAGATACTGTCTGGCACCCAGATTTTAGGCTGCTAGCTATTTCTGTATGGGATTTGTGAGCCCTGGGGAAGTACGTAATTGAACTTTTTTTGGTTAGCAAAGATTCTCCAATCATTTTCAGCAGACTGAATTTTTAAGATTGGATTTTTCTAGGAGTAGATTTTTCTACCTTTTCCAGGTAGAAACAATTTATTCACACTTACATAGCATGATCAATTTTAGGAACAGGTTGCTCCAGTGCTTCTTACATATCCAGACAGTATTTTGGGGTGAAGAGTTGCAATATGTCTCACAGTGTTAGATAAACACTTTATTTCACAGGATAAACACATCTCTTTCAGACAGGAAAGCTCATCATAAAGCCTGGTAATTCTGCCTATCAAGGATGTGATGATGACAATTAAGGTAACTAAGATATTAGTAGAGAGGAGATTTTCACTTATCAGAGCAACCATCTAGGTTTAGTCTGAGGGGTGATGGGGTGCTTTTCCTCCCATCTCCATTCTGTGACAGCAGGACGGGGTACAGAAGGTTTGGGCTGGGTCGAATCACAGGATTCCCCTCTGATTTTGGAAAGAGCCGTAGCAATTAGAAGGAGCTGAGAAGAAACCTACAGTGATTCCTCCATTGTCCATGAGACACCAGCAAAGCATTTCTATCTCTGAGCTCTTCAGAAATGGAAACATTTGTATTTCCTTCTGGTTAGCCCTCTAAACAAGTCAAACCTACAGTAAGTACAAAAAAAAAAAAAAGAATCCTTGTTGTTCAGAGTCTATGACTGTTCACTTGTGGGTTTAAAGACGTGCCTGATTAAGTTATCCACCAGACTGTTCTAATAACTGCAGCACAGAGTGATTTGACGCCAGATGCATGAGTTCAAAAGCTTGATCACCTCTGGGCATTCAGAAAAGCTCTTACTGCTTTTCACTTGATTGTCACTGTCTATCATTACTTACACTGATTATCTTGAGCTGTGCTACAGAGATCATTCACGGGCTTTGAGGGCTGCTTCACACTCCAGCACTAGGGGAGTTTGCAGAAAATGTCTCTCTCTCGGGCAGAAATTTACCCAAGTATGATGAAATATAAAATGCAAGTTTTGTGCTTGGCTCCGGGTCCTTTTCTGCCTCTTTCTGAAGTAAATATTGGCAAAGGACTTCACCCCAAAAGGCCTGTTTCTACTCATTAAAATTACGTAGATTTAGATCATTAGCTCAGCCTGTGCGGTTAAGTTACATTCAGAAACTGAACCTTGTTTGCTTTCCAAACAGTGCCTTTTTCTTTCCAGTGACTATAATAACAGAGCAGACAACCCTCTCAACAGTAGATGTCTACTCCTGATCAGAGGAATCCCATCGTCAGCCAAATTGTTGCCCCAGCTACTACATTAGAGGCTTCTCAATCCCTACATTTTAAATTGTGAATACATGTTTTCTTTTGATCACTCTGCAGAGACTTCATTATACTGCATGTATGATGGGAGGTGAAGACCTGAAAATGAATCATTTGGGCTCACTTCAGTAAACCAAAGTGGATTCTTTTGATTGGGGACTATGATAACATTTCATTTAGGTTTTAAAAACAGCAAAAGAACTTCTGGATTTTTAATTAAACTTTTGTGGGAACATCTGTTCTGTGAATAACCATGTGCTCATGTTTTTGCTTCATGTGTAACAAAAGCAAATGTTGAAATGTTGGAATTTCGCTTGGGATTGAAACTGGGTTCTGTTTAACTGCACTAAAAACATCCTGAGTTCAGCCAATTAGGTCACAAAGTTACAAAAGGACAGAATAACCTGCCATAATGCCATCTTGAAACAGCTTCCTAGTGTTTTCCTTTTATGTTTACTGCAGCAAACCGTAATGCTGATTACCATGAAGTACTGGCCGCACCTAAATTAGTAAGCTGGCCAGGTCGGGTATGTTTTCCAATCATGCAAATGAACAGGGCAACCTGGATTGGTTGCAACAGCATAGCTAGATTCTTTCCACGGCGTGATTATTCACCATACCATGTATTGCATCTGTGTATAGTCACATACATACTACCTTTTGGGAAAAGAGCCTGGAACGATCTGTCCCCAGAACTATGCCTGGGCTTTGTCCTAGATAACACAGATAGAAGGGGGCCAAACCAGAGCCATGGAGGGGAAATACATTAAACAGTGGATGACCAAAGCTTCTCTCCCTTGCCCTTGAACATTTAGCAGCAGTAGCACTTTCAGGTTCTAATAACATATTTAACAATGGTCCATCATTGACTTTGGGCATTCCATGTGGCCTGGAGAATTGTAGCCCTCACATTCTTTAAAGCCAAAACTATCCAATGTCAAAATTTCACTTTCAATTTTTGAATTTGAAGGAAATATACAACTACCACAAAGGATAATGCAAGCCTTTGCTGTTCCAAACAGGAGCATTTTTGCATATGGTGTTTGGCCGGCTTTGAAACAATGCTCTGTTGCATGGTAACAGTCAAAGTGTCACTATGATCTATTTTGCAGAGATATGATTTTATTACAGAGGGGCCAGTGAAGAGTGCCCTATAATAAAAGATTCATAAATGTCTATTTTCAAAAGGCCTGAACCATATCTGAACCATAAAATTTATCTTCAGGCATGTGCTATAAAATAAGGCTGTGGCACTCAAGCATGATGTTATATTTTTGGCAGCACTGTAGACAATATGTTTAAATTTGAGTTGGTTTGCCTTGATTCAGTCTTTTCTTTGGTAACTTAAGGGATGTCACACATTATATCACATTTTATAGTGTTAGATTCTTTTAATAGATTTCATAAAAACTCAAAAGAAGGCTGTTTTTATGCCTGTGATTTTTATGGACCAATAAATCTGTGAGATGGACTGGTGTTTCACAGCCAAATTCCAGCTCTATACAAGCATGTTATTTTCATTGTCTTTATAGAAACAGTAATTAATATAACCAAGACTCTGTACAAAATCTTGCTGATGCAGGTTTGTAATCTACTGGGAAACACAGAATCACAGAATCTTAGTGGTTGGAAAGGACCTTTGAGATCGAGTCCAACCACATTAAAAAACAAAAAAAACCCCAAACAAACAAACAAAAAACCCCACTCAAACAAACACAAAAACACATCCACAACACAAAACAAAACAAAACAAAAAACCCCACAAAAACCAGAAAAACCATACAAAAAAAACCACCCACCAACTAAACCACCCCACACCCACAACCCCACACACAACACCCCACCACAAACCAATAATCTTGGGCACTAGAGCATGCCCTGAAGAACCATGTCTACATGTTTCTTAAATACCTCCAGGGATGGTGACTCCACCACCACACCCTTTTTCCTACACATTTCTATGTTTTAGCCTGATGGACTGGTGACTCCTCACAGAGGACCATGGTCCAGAGCAACAGCAATAAACAGTGTCATAAATGTGAAACCATTTCAGAGTTGTCTGATAGCATCTCCTGTCAATTAAATGAGGAAGAGTTTTTCCTTTTTTCATGCACAGCAGGACAGAGACAAGTCCCCCGGGCTGGGAGGTGCTGGGGCAGGGACTCTACCTGCCAGGACAGGCACATTCACCTCTAGCAACAAGCCCCTGTATCCCTAGACTGCTTCAACACCCACCAGCTGCATCTGCAGCCTACCTCCAAAATCCCCAGTGTACCAGTGCAGCGCCCTCTCTTATGTATCACCTAAAATGCCTATTAATCCTTGGACCTCCTACTGCCCACTCCACTTAGCGCTGCAGACACGACCTCCCACCCATCATCAGCTGTCTCAATGCCTAGTCCCATGCATAATCCCTCATTGAAAACCCCTTACCTGCTGCCAGATCTGTCACACTGATCACAAATGTCTTATGATTACTCCCTACAGAGCCATGGGGATGTAGAGCCAACAAGGAGCTGTGCAGCAAGGCCACCCCAGGACATTGGCCACTGTTGCTACACTCTCTGTGTTTTGATCTCAAGGTCCCCTTTTTGGTCAGTGGGGCATGGTGAAGAGCAACCACCAGAAATAGATGAAAAGAAGTTTCAAGAGATGCACTGACTTGATAATACAACTGAAAACAAGCTTGGGAAAGATGATGCTAGGAATTAGGTACCACAGAAGTACTTTGATTTCTAGGAAGATGTTATATTTCAAACATATTGTAAGGTAAGGAGCCACCCAACTGAGCTCATAGATCAGATCATCCCTGCCCTACTCAAAAGGAATTGAATCTAGGCATTTTTTAAAAGCTAATAAGAAAGTGACTGACATGGATGTCACTCTGCTGGCATGAGAACAACCATGAGCTACATGTAACTAAACATGAGAGGCATACGAATAAATACAGGCTGTAATATTTGTCATACTGTATATGTAACAAGCACACTGCCAAATAATTTGTCTTCTTGTCCCCATAATCCCTCTACATGCAAACTTTTTACCAATCCAAGACTGTTTCTCTAATGCAGTTTTCCAATCCCCTCAGTCCACATATCTTCCACTCTTATTATTTAAACTAAATCACAGCTACTATATAGAATAGCTTGAAATGCCTTAGGTTTTCCTGCAATTCAGAATGAAAGAAGTTTTCTCTGTCTCTGTTTTGTTTGGGTTTTTTCTGTAATAAAACCACGGCTTCCCATTAAAAAAAAAAAAATGGCAGTTTTTGAGTCTTGGCAGAAGGCAAAAATTGATCATCTTTTATTTTATCCCATGGAAGGGAACGGAGTAAAAGTAAACAAGGAAGTGGAGATAGTATACTCCTGAGAGAGCAAAAGGAAGAATTTATGCAAATAACCCTGTCGTTTGGTCAGAAAGTGCCAGCTGCAGGAGGCAGCCCCTTAGTGGAATTTGCTTAGGAAGAGAGATGAAGACAGACCACAGATATAATGTGCCAAATGACTGGCTGCCTGAGGCCATCCCTTAAAAACATTTTGCACAGCACATGGCTGGTGTTGCCAGAAGGGAACGCTCCCTGGGGTGACAGCACAGTGACACCCACACTCCGGTCCCCAAGCCTGTGCCTCCCTACTCCTGCTCTGTAAATCCACATTCACTCTACAGAAGCCTTTTCAGAGACACATGTGTTTCCTCACTTCACAGGCACTTCTAGCCATACCACAATGCCAGCACGTTGTGCTTAGATCTCAAAGAGCCTGGTAAATTATATCCTCTTATCCTCTATTTTTATTTCCTGGTCCCCAGAGAACTTTTCACTGCTTGTACCTGCACAGAAATTGTAAAGTTTCTGCTGCTGCTTGAAAAAGAAACTCATGAGACTCTTACTCCTTCCTATTTAACCCTATATAACAAATAACACTAAGGGGCACAGTTCTTTATGAAAAGACCTACTATCAATCTTTTGGGGTAAGAGAGGACTCCTGACTAGACCAACTGATAGAAACTACACCCCAAATGAGTTTCCAGTTTGGGAAAAAAATTTCTATTTTCTATATCAGATGTGAAATTTATATTATGACTGCAATCATCTCTGTCATGGTTCAAAAGCTGGAAAAAAATTGCAGCCCTTCTGTACTTAGCATAAATTTGTCATTGATGTTTCAGATAGATCTAATCAGACTGATGTAGTCATAGGTAATTATTTTCTCAAAAGGTCATTAGACAGTACATTAGCCAAAGAATAATGTCTTAATGCCTAGGACTTCATAATTAATGCAGCGTACACGTGAAAGCTGAGAAGTTCACCCGAAAGAGGAAGTAGCTGTTTGTTATCACTTTTGATTTGCTTACACTCCTGTGGCTTACTGCATAGTAGAAATGAATTCCTGTTAAACATTTCCATAATTCAGATCAGGGTGTCACCATCCAACAATCTGGCATGAGCTAGCCTGCAAAAGAGCAAACATCTACAGCAAACAGAGCACATCCAGCCTGTGATTGATCTCCTTCTCAAATTTCATACTTAATATGCCTCATTCAAAGTGAAAATGTCAGCTCATTGTCTCAACACCCATGTGGAGAGGAGCCGTGAGAAACCACGCAGCTTGGATTGTGTTCAGGATGACTGTCCTCAGCAGCCCAGGACTCTGAGATCCCTGGGTCATACAGAAAATGAAACTATTACACTATCTCCTGGCTGCAGCTAAAGAGCTGCGGCTCCTTGTGTTATTGATCCACTGTAACTGGGCAAACCCCAAATTTCCATTTCAAAATCCCAACAGTGTAAAATGCAAGTGGGCAACCATCAGCCCAACCACTGAAAAGTCTCCCACCTCCCTCCTGCAGAAACAGCCTACTGGTAGTTTCCAACAGCAAGGTATAGGCTAGAAGGTGCTACACTTAAAGCCTCCTCCTCCACTTCTTCTAGATGTTCCAAATACGCAGTGAGTTGGGATACTACATCCTTGACCTCCTCAGCAGGTTCCTTACCTTGCTACCTTCATGGGATAGTATTAGGGAAAATAGCATCTGTTAAGGGTTTTAATGGTTTTTAATTTGATTTCAATAACCTTGCAATTTGAGTAGCTGCTAACTGACTGAGGACAGGATTGGCTAGCGTGGTGGAAAAACAGTGACTTTTCCCAACCGACCTGTGCCCTCCTCAGGTGCAGTAATTTTTTTTCAGTTCTACAACCACTTAAGACCATTCATCTGAGTGCAGCCTGAGCGGTGGTGGTCCCTTGGGGAGCACAGAAAGATCCCAGCCTGAAAAGGCCGGAGTTTGCTCAGCGTTATCTATGCAAATTCCAAGGGATTTTCTCACCCGAAGTAACCCATAACTAGCAGGGAAGAGGAAGTCACACTTCCTCACACACCCACATGAAAGATGATTGACAGTAATGGATTGCGGTAGTTTCTGCCTTTGTCGCACCGTGTTGCTCTCTACTTCTGTCAGAGGTTCCCAGCACTGGCTGACTGGGTCTTATCATGACAGTCTTACTGGAAACTGTGGTTCCTATTGTTGTTATTCTTTGCAGGATTCATCATTCATGATTATTGCGCCAGTTTTCAGAACTGCTTGTCAAGTGGAAATTCCCAACTTTGAACGAACCTACACGGATTACAGTCTATATTATATTTGAATAGTTTCCTTATAGGAAACCAGGGACAGGTTGTGCTTTTAGAATGAGCTGGGTTACATTTCCTGTGTTACCCTCTTCTAAGAATGAAAAGAAGCGGTGTTGTAACTGGGTAGCAGCAAGGATCAGCACTTTTGGAATGGACTGGGTGCCAGATCAGAGCCTTGGTTATTGTCGTTTCCGTGCCGAGGCTCATCTCCTTGACACAGCATGCAGCCATCGGAGCCAAGGAAGTAACCTAATTACCTGGAAACAGCAATAGGCTGTTCCCTGAGGTGGCACAGGCACTGATTATAGGAGTTCTCCCTCTGAAATCTCTGGCATAATTTTCTTGCTTAGATTGTCTGCCTGAAAGAGCACCTGGGATCACCCCAAAGCATCCTCTTATGCAATCGACTGAAGCTAAACATCAAGTTCTGGAAGAAGGATTTACATTGTTATTGGCGGTGAAGCTCCTGTAAGAAGTCAATCGATTTATTTAGTCTGAAGTTAGCACAGTTTTAAGGACTGGAACAATTCTGAGGGAGGTCTAGACAAAAAATAAATGAGGAAAGAGATAAGAAAAGATGACTGATTTCAGATTTTAAATTCCTGCTTGGTAGTGAAGCGATTCTGAAAGACAACTTTGAATAAATAAAAATTCACCTGAAAAACAAACAGATATCTCTGTCTCTCTTCCCACCTAATGACAAATTATGTCTTTCCACATAAACAGCTGAAGGATGCAAATAACTAAAGTAAAACAGATAATGAATTTCTATAGTAAAATAGATAACAGATAAGAAAATGCAGAAAGTACTTCTGAAGCCAGTTTCTCACCACAAGAAACATATAGATCAAAATATGCATTTGAATACCTCTGGTGAAATAAAGTAGGGGAAAAAAAAGTGTGTCATCACAATGCAATAAAACGATGTTGTGTCTATGGATGCTTTTTTTTCACAGTAAGAAGCTAAGAGAAGAAAAGGGTTAGAGAGGGTGCAGATGTGGAAACCAATCTTTGGTCTGCATGGCTGGACCCAAGGAGGCTGCGAAATGAGGAGACAATTCCTTGTGCAAGTATTAATACAAGCTAATACCTCTGTAATAAGGAAAACCAAGGCAGTAAAACCAAATCACTTTCAAAGTCAGGATTCATGATCAAGCAATTCCCCCTCCTTAGAAATTACCTATTAGTGTGCGCATGTGTGGTCCCTGAAGACTTGGCTCTGCAATTCATACCTCAGTCATTACCTCATAGGAAGGGATAATTTGACAGACATATCCTTTGTATTTTGTTTCAAATGGATCTTCATTAGTCATAGGTTGCACATTCCTCTCATGCACATTCCTCCTTTTTATATACCATTTTAACATTTTTCTGCTTGTGTTTCCCTTGCATCTAAGTGGAATTGAGATTTTTCTAGGAAAAAAAAAAAAGGCCTTTGCAAACTTGCATTCCCTTCTCCATTCTTGTCTCTGCAAAGTGGAAGGACCTCCCACGGGGTCTGATGTTCCTATATTAATAAGTAAAGTTAGTCAAAATTTCATAGTTAAAAAGCTGTGAGGTAAAAATGGCAGTACTTGCTTTTCTGACTGTGGTTTCATGGTTTCATGTTCAGATTGGAAGAACATTTTGGGAACTCTGAAGCTGAAACAGAAGCATCCTGAAAAAGAAACTGCTGAGGGTCATCTACAGTAGACAGGAGTGGGTAGGAGACAGGTGTCCAAAGAGGGATGAAAAATGAAAGGGATCTGAAAAATTTACTTAGCTACCTTGATAGAGAAATCCTAGGGAACTGGGGATTTGAAATCATGTCTTACTAACCTGATAGTCTTCTACAATGGTACGACTGGATGGATAGATGAGAGGAGGGTGGTGGATGTTGTCTACCTTGACTTCAGCAAGGCTTTTGACACTGTCTCCCACAGCATCCTCTAGGTAAGCTTAGGAAGTGTGGGTTAGATGAATGGACAGTGAGATGGATTGAAAACAGGCTGAAGGACAGAGCTCAGAGGGTCATGATTAGTGGCACAGAATCTAGTTAGAGGTCTGTAACAAGTGGTGTTTCCCAGGGGTCACTACTGGGCCCATTCTTATTCAACATATTCATCAATGACCTGAATGAGGTGACAGAGTGTACCCTCAGCAAGTTTACTGATGACACAAAATTGGGAGTGGTGGCTGACATCCCAGAAGGCTGTGCCACCATCCAGCGAGACCTGGACAGGCTGGAGAGATAGGCCAAGAGAAACCTAATGAAACCTAACAAGGACAAGTGTAGGGTGCTGCACCTGGGGAGGAATAACCCCATGCACTAGTACAGGTTGGGGGCTGACCTGCTGGAGAGCAGCTCTGAGGAAAAAGCCCTGAGAATCCTGCTGGACAACAGGATAACCATGAGCCAGCAATGTGCCCTTGTGGCCAAGAAGGCCAATGGCATCCTGGGGGGCATAAGGAAGAGTGTGGTGGAGGGAGGTCATCCTGCCCCTCTACTCTGCCGTGGTGAGGCCCCATCTGGAGTACTGTGTCCAGTTCTGGGCTCCCCAGTTCAAGAAGGTCAAGGAACTTCTGGAGGGGGTACAGCAAAGGGCTACAAAGATGATTAGGGGCCTGGAACACTTCTCTTATAAGGAAGGGCTGAGGGACTTGGTACTTTTTAGTCTGGAGAAGAGAAGACTGAGGGGGGACTGATCAATGCCTATAAATACTTAAAGGGAGGGTATCAAGAGGATGGGGCCAGTCTTTTCTCAGTGGTGCCCAGTGACAAGACAAGAGGTAACAACACAAACTTGAACATAAGTTCCATCTCAACATCAGGAAGAACTTCTTTGGCGGTGGCAGAGCACTGGAACAGGCTGCCCAGAGAGGTGGTGGTCTCCATCTGGAGACATTCAAAACCTGCCTGGACCTGTTCCTGTGCAACCTGCTCTAGGTGGACCTACTTTGGTAAGAGGGTTGGACTAGATGATCTCCAGAGGTCCCTTCCAACCCCATGTGATTCTGTACTTCTGTGATTTCAAGCTTTGCAAAATCATTTATGCTGATTCACAAGCTTGTGTCCATTTTCCCTCTTAAAGCTAACTCTAAGGAAACTAGAGGAGTCACATCTACAGGAAGTGCAACCAAGGGCCACAGCAATCATGCCAAAGCCACCACTGCTTTTCATGAAGGGAAATAATTCGCAGTAAATACTATCATGAAGCACCACAATATAATTGATTAATCTGTAATTAGCTTTCATTTGCTTTTATGAACCCATATTTCTTTTGTTGTGAAGCGGCAGGGAAGTCCTCCTCAAAGTAATCCTCCACCTGAGGATGAACATAGCTCCTCTGGAATGAGCAACAACCCAAACTGAGCCTCACCTGGGTCTGCTGCCTTACCTCATGTCTTAATCAACATTGCATCCATATGTGTTTGCTTTATGAAATGCATGTTAGAACAGGAAGGTAGAGCACTTCATGTACCAATCAACTATCCTGTTTTCCAAATAAATGCTTTGGATAAATTTTCCTGGCACACATGAGGTTCTCTCAGTCTGCAAGCTGGCCCAGGCCCCAGGTTTTGCAGTCTATTTTCAGCAGACACAGCAGAAATGTTGCATTCCCCACCTGCCCAGGAGTCACTCCCACCAAAGCTGCATTTTTGCCTTTACAGGTACCACAGCATAGACATATATTCAGGGGCTGCTCTTGGGCTCTGACCAAGGGACTCTTGTTCCTTTCCATGACTTACCGAGACGACAAACAAAGGCAGCTCCGAGGCACATCAGTGTCAGGGTCATTGGTCATATGGTTGTAACAAATTTGTGTTGAGATTTGGTCTCATCAATCCCTGGAGGGTATTTCCTGGAGACAGTTTCCATCCTTGTTTGTTCTCCTCGATGTACCTCAAGCCCCTGCTTCGCATTTATTGTTACACAGGTGGATGGGAGTCCCTCTTCTGCCTCCTGTTTGCTGTCATATCCAAAAACTGATTTTTGCAATTCCCAAATTCTGGAGAGGGGGCAATACAAAAAGTCAATACCAGAGCTCAGATAGACATTAGCAATCACCTGGCTTTGCATCCTGCTGAATAAGCTACTGGATATGGCAACTTTCCAAACCATTGTACCAGAACCTTCAGCACTCAAGTGCACCAAGAGAGGGAATGCTTCTGTTTCTTCTTCTCTTTGTGTTTTGGAAGGAAAGAGAAGCTGAGTTGCTGCTGACAAGTCCCACTGGGCCTTGAAAACACACAGAGTAATGGTGTCCGGAGAATTTTCCAAATAATCTGTCTTGAAAACCAAAGAGACTGACAGATGTCAAAGAATGAATAAACAAATGAAAAAGCAAGCAAGCAGATAACTAAGTGTCCAGGATATTACATAGAGAATTTTGCTACAGATTTTCAGAGGAACCCCGCAACTGTGGAAGTATATTTCAACACAGGATGAAATTCCCCCATCAGACTTCCAGATTCAACAAGACTTGAGTCTAGGCCCAGCAGGTAGTCTCTTCTTTCCTTATCGGTCATTCCTGTTTGAATGCTGTGCTCACTTTTTTACAATTAATCAAATAAATGCTTAACCTACACAGCTGTTAGGAAATGCTTGATAAAAATCTCAGCTGAGAAGGTGAATGACTATCCAAAGCAAACAGTATTTTGCATAAATTAAGAAATAAATATTGGGAGACAGATTATTCATTGCAGAGCACTTCCCTTTGGAGCACTCCCTGGCTAATTGCAAGTCAGTGCAATGCTATTCCACCATTTTAATTTTTGGCCCCAGCTGTGCTCTTAAGCAATCTATCTGAAGACAATGATGTCTTCCAGTGACAAAAAAACTGAGGATGAGATAGAAGGCATGGCAAAGGAATCCAGTAATTTAAAAAGAAATAATGATGTAAATTTTTAGTGCTGTAGAGGGAGCACATGTTGATTTCTCAACTGTCCAACGTGCTCGTAAATTACTTAGATGCTGATATAAAACATTTGCCGATGATCCTAACGTCTTCCAGCTAATTATGACAAATTACAAATGGGTTTCTCAACAGCGAGCAGCTGGTGATAAAATGGTAAGAGATATTCAATGCTGATAAATAGTGACGTGTGTGGGAAAAAATAATCCTAACTTCACATCTACAAAAACCACCATTGACACCACCACCACTGTCACCACTCCTACCATGAAACCTTAAGTACATGCAGAATGTATCCTGTGATTGCTCACAGAAACTCAGTAGACTCATAAAAAAAAAAAAGAAGCTATCATGAGTAGGTTGCAAAACTTTTCTAAAGCTACCTATCTTGCAAAAAAACATTATACTTCATAAGCAGGGAAGAGAGAACATCACTACACCACTGTATACATTCATTATGCACTTATAAATTGAATACTTATACAGTTCAAGTGATTTCCATATAAAGAACAATTAAATAGACAACCTGTATTCTTCAAACAGACAAAAAGATCAGGAGGAGATAATGAGGAGGTCGATAAAGCATAAGGAGTGTGAGAAAATAAGTACAGAGAAACTGTTTGCTGTAGGCAAAAGAGCTAAAGGACATCTTGGGCAAGGTGAATGGCATAGTGGCTGGTGACAAGTTTAAAGCAAAGACAGATACTTCACACATCACCTGTTTAAACTTGTCACAAGAAACAGAAAATGAGAATCATAGAATGGTTCGGGTTGGAAGGAACCTTAAAGAACATCAAGTTCCAACGCCCAAGTTGAAGAGAAGATTACATTAGTTAAAAAAAAGGACAGGCAAATTTATATTATAAAAACCCTTCCAGAGATATTAAGCACAAAAAGAAATAAAATTAACTCATCAAGTTCCTAAGGAATGAGCACTGAATTTGGGGAACATTACCCTATGCTTGGCCAGACTATCTGCAGATGTACCTGCTGAAGACAGAGTATGAGCAAATTTCAACCTTTGATTTGACACAGTACAAAATCTCCTATGTCCTTACACAGTGTCAGGGAAGCCAGAGGTGACTGCACAGGAGTGTGAAAAAGGTAACAGTGCAGAGAAGCTCTGCCGAGAGTGTAGCCTGAAATCCCTGCTAACTTGTCAAGATTGGTTTTGGAGTGCTCTGCAACAGGTAAGGAAGGATGGGATTTAGGGAGGAAAGGATGTAACTTTTCCTACCTTGGTCTGTGATTCCCTACATTCTCCAGACAGTACTTTTTGCTTTTTCCAGCTCCTCAACTCCAGTTTTCTGGATGCCAACCAGTTGGGCTCCAAGAAGAGGAGAGAAAATGCAGTGTTGTATGGCAAAAAGGGAGTGTGTGCCTCTAGCTCCATCCCCACGATCCCTCCCCAGGGTGAATTTGATTTGGAGACATCATAAAGGGAAGCAGCTTGCCTCATCATGTGATACAACATGGTTGAAGGAGGAGCATCTTTGTCACAGGACTCAGTCCTGGCATCTGTCAAAAAGTAGCTACCCCCATAAAATATCTGGACTGCATCATGGCCCAACTTATATTGATGGGGACCTAAAGCCAAGCCTTTAGGGGAACTAGCAAGGATGGCAGTAAAAGCATGGAAGCTCATAATGTCCTGATTCAGACCCCAAATCAAAATTTGCCTAGTGAGAAACAGACTTTGATTTCTCATACTTCTGTATCATACATATCATTTGTAGTCTCCGCACAACACCTACAATTACCCACATTTGAAAAGCTGTTACATATGTCTCATAGTCTAAAAACTTGCTTTCCAGTTACCTGGAAATGAATTACTGGACTTCACAGGAGAATTAAGAGCTTTTGTTCTTCTGGGAAATGAAACTCAGTAGTGTGCATATATTGCCAAGCAAAAAATAGCACAAAAGACAAATGGAATTCACATTTGACTGGGATTTACTACTAATTACTACAGATGACTTACAGATCAGAGGCGTACTTTCCTTGGGCAGGATAAAATCTGTTTGCTTCGTGACAACCCTAAGTGAGCAGTGAACAATGTTGTTCCTGGCAGGCAGAGTGATTGTTGCTGTCAAGTCGTGGTTCATGGGGCAGATAATATGCAAGAGAAAGTTTCTCGTGATGTTTATTCTTTGTCTCCCACTTCACACACATGAACACACGCCCTTCACAAAAATTCACAACCGTCGGATTAGACATAGGATGGAAATTGTGGTTGGGAACTATATTACAATGAACATTCTTTAAGTGACTCTCCCACTTTACTGGAATCTTTCAGAATTCCACAAAATTCCCTACTACATTTAAAAACAGTTTCTTTACAGACCTTAAGACATAGATAAGGGAATGCTCCAACCCCATACGCTGAACCTTACACAAACCTATCTCCAGGAAAGACTTTGGTTGCAATGGTTCTTCATTTCTGTGAGCTGGAACTAAAATACTGGAATATTTAATGGAGAAAGAAAATAAACCTTGTGAGAATATAAACCAAATTAGCCTGCAGTGTCTAAGTCTTATAAAATACCAGAAACATAGAAGATGGCTTACATTCTTCAAACACAGTCAGTACTTTTCTCTTGTGATGATGACAGAGCACTGCTACCCTGGACTACAGTAGAGCATCCATTCAGGAATCACAGAGTTCTCTTTCATCTGAGGCAGTGACACAGTGGCAGCGACACAGTGGCAGCAATTTTTATACAGCTATTTCCCATGATATCTTTCTGCACCAAGTAGATAATGACAAGTGATAAACAGCCCTCTCAAGTATGTGTACATTATCTGTGAGATCTTTTCCATGGAGTAAATGTTAGTCTGCAACATCAATTTATGCAGACGGGGTTGTATATATACCCTTCCAGGGCTCTTTCAAGAGCAGATTGGTTATATCCACACCCCCTAAAAGGGAGGGAAAATACCCTGGAGCCTAAGCTGTGCCCATGCTTTGTCTCAGATGGGAAAAGTTGGTTTGCTCCAAATGAAGGCCCTGGAGGGAACTAATATGTATGTAATGTGGATGATCAGAACCCTAAAGTAAACCAGAACAATAAGGTTTCACCCTAGGGACTACAAAACATATCTTAGACAAAGAAGACGACAAAACATCAGAGAATTTGTATTCCCCAAAGACTGAGGATCGTTTCACAATGCCTCTTCAGACTCAGTTTCCTAGGTCTGTATCACGTTTAAGTGCCTGAGAAGACCTTTGTAGCAACTGGAACACATTTACCTCAGCATCCTGTTGGTGTTTGTCTCTCCAAAGTATTTCTTTAAGTTCATTCCAGCTGGCTGTGACTGAAAGGGCTGCCTCCTCAGAGGCATTTCACCTCATGGGACACATGGAAAAATAGGGGGACAGAAAAGATACAGATAAACTCATTAATAATTTCATTCATGCAAGAACAGATCTCCAACGCCATTTCTGGACTAGAGAACAGCAGAGGAACAAAACTCTCACTGTGAACTTGAAGACTTCTGCTCACAGAAGAAATGTTAGAAGATTGCTCATCAGCAAGGAAATAACACATGCTTCAGCTGTGAAGGCATAGGTTCTTGATTTGCCCCTGGCATTTGTTAGACTTTGGACATGCCACAGAAGCAATCCCCCCAAAGGTATCCAATTCAAGAACTTTCAAGCTTACTTTCATGTGTAGACCAGATGGAGCTGAAGTGGAGCAGCTCCCAGGAATGAAAATTAGCAAACAAAATTAAAATAACAATGCAATAAGATGGCATCTGATGGTTTTGCAGCAACAGTTGAAGGTCAAAAAATCAAACAGAGAAAAATGTTGGATTTGACTGCAGTTGTTACTGACAGACTGGGAAGTCCTGTTGCAGCACTTCTTTTTGGAAGTGGGGATGGTGTCTGGTGAGCTGACCAGGAAGAAGGAGCTATTTGGTGAATATTCTCCTGGCAGTAGAAGAAGATGAATTTTGATCACCATGGAGCTTACACATAAAAGTGATCTGTAACACACCCTTAAAGAGCTAGAAAGGTGCCTCTAGAAGGAAACTTGAAGACCACAAAACACCACAGAAGGCAGCTGCCTGAAAACAGGCCAAAGGACTTGAGTCAGGCTAGATATTTATGACGATGAGTTTTATGATGAGTTTTCTGCTCATCATTAACTCACTGAAACTTGAAGGAACATAGGAAGGGTGCCAGAGCTTGAATCATTAAAAAAATCACACAGTCTCTGAAGGAAGGGACCCCAAATGAGGTATCTCATTTGGCTCGGCTCACTCTCATATCTGAAATAAACCAACACAGAAAGAGCAACTTTGGGAAACACAGCTCAAATAAACAGAACATATATCCAGAAAAAAGGCTGAAGTTTTGTTTATATAGCAAGGTGAGGACAGATACCACGTTGCTGTCTGTGCTCTGACTTGGCCAGAGCAAGTTACTCTCAATCTGGAAACCACATTAATGCTGCGGTCAAAAGGATCTATCTTGCCTTTCAGTAAATCTTATTAGTTTAGGCATATTCCCACACAAAAACAATTAAGTGTTTGGACTTCACACACAGCCATCTTACAGCACAGACAGAATAAGCTTGCATGGTCCGGAAATATCCTGATACGTTCAGACACGGCTGTAAGGTTCATCCGTGTAACCTGGGTAGCACTGTGATGTCGTGCTCCAGGAAGGAGGGGACAAGATAGCAAAGGACAGGGATAAAGGTGAGAAGTGAGAAGCAACCAGGTGGGGCAAACACAAGCACTGTATGCAGAGCAGTACCTGCCTGGCTTCAGTCTGTCTCCCCTATCCCATCTGCAGTCATTCCTGCCTCCACTTCTGCATGTGCACTTCATGCTTCTCCCTTCATGGGCTTCCTTCTGCAGGCTTCCAATACACTGTTTCCTGCTAAGTGTATCTCCCTACCTGTGCCCACAGAGAGCTCAAAGTACATTCTCCCTCTCTTTATCTAGTTATCCTATCTCTGGGGCTTCTTTTGCCTTTCATCATTTCTTCTTCCAGAAATCCCATCAGAGAACTTCTTATCCAAAAACTGTTGGCCAAGCAGAAACCTAGCTTCAGAATGCATATAAGTTACAAGAGCAAAGCTCTCTCTCTCTGCAATGGTTGTTCAGCCACTAAGAATGTACTAGAAGCTCTGAAATATATGAGAATAGTGGCTACTGGCTCAAAGACAAGAGTTTTTTTATTATATTGGCTACAGTATGAAAACGCCCAAAACCTTACAGCACTCATATGGAGACAGCAATGTGGAACATGATCCCATCCGAAGCTGAATTTGAAGATTGCACCTTTAAAAGTTAGATAAGAACGTAGACACCTTTAAAAGAGAATGGTTTAGGTTTCATTATTCAGAATGCAGTCAATGGCAGGAAACATATTTTACAAATTCCACTGTTGAAAGATGCAGTCTAGAGAAATTACCATCTGCTTTTCAGTAGTTAAGATGTCCTGGGTTTATTGTGTCACTGTATATTACGGAGTCATTTAGTCTAATGTAAGATTGCGAGTAGATAAGATCTGTCTGGACACTGATGGTTCCTAGGAAATCATAATTTCTAGAGTTCTTGTGAATCCAATACAGGGACTGACCCTTCCTCATTTAGTGAAAGCTTTTACATAGTGGCACTTAGTGCCACATAAAAGGGCCTATTCCTGTAAAATGTGAACCAGTGACATTCACAATGGCTTGGAGCAGTAGAAAACCAGAAGAGGGATGGGAGTAATAGCTCCCACCGCCACTGCTGGGCTTCTTCCACTACTGCACTAAACGCGGCAGCACTACACGTTTGCACAAAAGGGCTTTCTGAATAAGAGAGAGAAATTGTTTTCTTAACCCAGGAAAGGTATTTCTGTGTACAATAAAAACACTTACAGGGCATATGAGACACAAGATAAAGTCACCATTTTTTAAGGCCCACTGTCACAGGATATGAGCAAGGGGAATTTCTCACTGTAACTTCTCAGAGTAAATTGAAGCAAATACATTTTCTTCTGTTTGCTAAGCTCAGGGAGGGATCAGGTTGCAGCGTCACGTTATGGTTTAGTCATTCTATTATCTGAGGAGCTAACAGGAGCAGCACCATTTCCACTCCCCTGTACCTGGCTGCTTCCCGTCCACCGGCTCACAGAAGCCCAGCTTGGTAGATCGGGGAGTGAGATTAGCAATAAACTAACCCTACAAAAGCAGTCATTCTTTCTCTTCCCATTTATTTCTCTGAAGAAGTTTATCTGAATTCCAGAAAAGAGATGGGTCAGCAACACAGCCTGCAGAGCACTGGGCTAGGTGGGCTGTGCCTGTAATTACAGCTTAGTGAATACACAGCTGCTCACTAGGATGCGGCAGTTCAGGCCACTCACCTGTAACGCATTATCAAAGAAACGTTTCCACTACTGCAAAGAAAGATATCCAAAATACTGCAGCAGCAGAGGCCTGGTTTCCCACACCAGACCCCGGTGTGAGTGTCACAAGTGAAAATAAGTCCCTGAAAAAGTGTAGGAAAACTGCTTTAATTTATGTGGTAACCTCAAATGTTTGTTTCAGGTTTGTGCAACTCGCTAGACACAGATGAAAGTCTTTTGAAGAGATTACTATAAAGCATCTATATTTTGCTATACCTCAATGGTATTCTGATAAATGGTAATATTTGGGAAGAACTGGGACATTGATGCCCTGTGATAATAGGAAGAACATACATATGAAATGAAAACCAAATAACTGCGGGTTGCCTTAAAACAGGATAATTGGACTGGATCCACAATAAGCAAGAAGGGAATTTCCTTCAATAAAAGAATGGAGACTCTATAGAATTGCCCAAGTCTATAGGCATTGACAGAGGGGATTTTTGCATTTAACTGTTAATACAGCACATTTACTTGTGTGTTGGTCAATATTGCAAAACTATTGCATAGTCTGCGTGAGAAAAAGAAAACATTTCAACGGTCAGCAGAATGAAATGAATACTTTTATAGTTGGGAAAGATTCTCCTACATTCTTCTTCCAGGATTGACCTACCAATGTTTAAAATGTCTTGTGAAAAATTATAAAAGGCCCTTTATTTTTGCAGCTGGTCACAAGGTCAGTAGTTCCTGGTAGCTTAGTAATGCAGGACTCTAACTTCTCCTGAAAAGGCACCACCTGAAGGGAACTCTTTCCAATGCGTTACATGTATAGGGGGGGTCCAGTCACCATTTCACAGAGTGGGAAGAGCTGGTCTCAGATGGAGCAGAAGCTTTGTTAATCAGAACAGACAATGGTTACTTGACATTGTGTATTAGAAACAGAACTCAAAGATCAGCTCGGGAGTCAATCAGAAAAGTTACCAACAATTCTCTCACTATACAAATATAAACAGGCAGATCCGAGCCAAAGCATGGAAACACTATTAGGGATGATCTGCAAACATTGACATAAACAGGAATGTCTTAATGGTAAGCATTTAGGCTAAGTTGTCTAGGCTCCCTCTAAAACCATTTTTTTCTGTCCAAGCAGAATGAAATACGTCTGGGAAGTACCTGTCTCTCTGCAGTGGCCATCATGGGAGCTAGATTACTACCTTTGAATGAACAATTACTTTCAGACAGTTAATTTAAGTGATGTCTGCTATGTTCACCATTCAAGCTTTCCTGGAATACAGCACCAAAGCGATCAGGACCATGACTGGTCACATTCTCTTCAGTAGTTTAATTGCTGAAGCCAACAAGAGAAGACATACTGCAAGAGATTTAGTGTCTGTGCAGCTGAAACAGCATCTTACCGTTGAAAGTGTCCGGCTTCAGAACAGCTGTTGTTGCTTGAGGACCTCATATGAACTTGTAATTGGAGCTGGTGTTCTGTCCCAGCTACCCTCAGCTTTTTCAGATCCTGCCACACCTGTCTAATTTTAATTCATTTTCAGTCTGAGGACCCATTCCAAAAGCTGATCTTAAGACTTCACTGCAATTAAAAACACTATGTAAAAATCAACCTTTCCTACAGAAAAGACTTGTCCACAGGAGGAGATTGAAGAGAGTAATGCTATGATGCTTTCTCAGCTAAATGACTGAATGTCTTGTTTCTGGCTGCAGTATGGACAGTATTAAAGGAAAAGCAGATGTTTGAATAGATCAGTGCTTCTGTTTCACAGCCAAAGCAAGTAACTAAATGCTTTAGGAAAGTTGCCTTGCTGCCTCTGCTTTTGGAGCTGTAGCACTGCTTGGAATAATATATCATAGAATGCTTGGAGTTGGAAGGGACCTTAAAGGTCATCTAGTTCCATCCCCCCTGCCATGGGCAGGGACACTTCCCACTAGAGCAGGTTGCTCAAAGCTCCATCCAGCCTGGCCTTGAACACTTCCAGGGATATATCTAATAGATGTGCAATCTACACGTGAAGCTTTGATATCAAAGAAGCAGAATTTTTCCTCTTCAGGGCATCTCAAAAACCTTGTGTTTCAACACAGCAGGTACATCTCTTGCACCATATTTGTCTCCCTTAAATTGCTTTTTGAAAGTCTTGAAACAAAGAAACACATTCAGATGGAAAGTATTTTTTATTGATCAACTTCTTGTTCCAGACCCTCACTCCCCACCCATATTCCTGATCCCACATGAGCAATTCCACATGGTTTCAGGATTTGTTATTAATCATCTTTTAGTTGACTTTATTTCCTTGTTACACAACAGGAATTAAGGATGCTTGATGGGAGTATTCAGTGAAATAAAGGCCAAATGTTTGATAATCAGTACAGTGTGTAATATTATTCTCAACAATTAAGTATAAATACTGTTATAATGGAAAAAAAATACTTCAATTCTTTCCACTAAACTGTTTCCTTCTAGGCTGGATTTTCACATGATAATTTTAAATAGCTATCAAAACAAAGACATGTACCTCCTCAGACAAATAAGAAAGTTATCTCCAAGTCAAATACAAATGCAAACAGAAAGACTAGTTGTTAGATACATTTAAGGAATATGGTCTGTCATGGTGAGATCACCAGAATGGCATCAGAAAACAAAGGAAATTACAAAGAAGGATAATGTAACAAAGCTGAGAAAACTTCTTTCATTCTTCATTTCTCAAAAGCTTTTGCTTATGCTTTAAAAACAAGAAGGTTACAAACAAGAAAATCTGAAATTTGTGTTCTACAGGTATACAAAGTACTATGAAAGTACTCATTTATAGCATATTGTATATAAAATATTAATTTAGAAAGAAAATGTGAACCTGATTCTCAAAGTGATCTAAGATATCTTTCGTGTTGAAATACTGGGAAATGAGGAATCATAATCCAGCTCCTTTTGGGCACGTTAGAATAAGCTCAACTTGCTAAATTCTTCACTCATGAGAATAATCTCACAGTAATTAGCAGAAACTACTAATGTGAGAGATGACCAGTTAGAAAAGATTTGCAAGTTACACCAAAATATAACTTGATGTTGCGAAGACACTAATGACCTTGAAAATGTGTTGTTGAATTCAATGCAAGGCATGCACAATCTTCATTCTAGGGGAAAAACAGAAGAGGAAAGAAGATTGGCTTTTTTTCTCTGAAGTGCGAGAGAGTCCATTACCTTCATGCATAGTTGGAATTAAATAACAAATCTAACCATTTGTCTACAGCTTGTGGACTTGACAGTCACAGTACAAACAGCACTCATATGAGCACATGAACTAAACTAAGATACTTTATTCTGAATCCTATCTTCTGACAAGGGAAAAGCCAAAGACTGCCTCAAAGCAAAGCTGGTAGCCCCTTCTCAACCAAATGACTCACGTAACTTCTGCAAAGCTGCATTTTTTTTCCCATCTTTCAGAGCATTTCTACTCTCTCTGGAGTTCTGGGTTGCTCCCACTATTCTAGGTTGCCACTGAAAGGATATACTTAAAGGAAAAGCGTTTTTAAGAGCTCAGGGTATACCTCCAAATCATACCTCCATGGGCTGCATTAATTACTGATTCGTTTACAGGCTAGGAATAGGTGTTTTGCAAAGGGCTGTGGGAAATGAAAAGAAGCACTGGAACAGCTGAGCAGACATATCTAATGAATGAGAGCACAGAGGGGACTGATCTGCCTGCAGATGTCAGGGAGAAAGCAGAGGGCAGGTGTATAACAATATGAATGTCATGCTCAGCAGATCTGAGATTGTTCCAGAGCTCTTAAAGGTTGTCTTGTTACTTTACAAACTTTTCATTTCCATTGGTCACTTTCTCCCTTTGTCCTCTCTCTTTGGCAGCAAAGCAGTTACTTCTGCTTGTCCTGCATGCAATAGAGAGTAGGAGGAGAAGGAGCACAGGAGCAAAAGATGTCTTCAGTGGGGACAAGGAACTGGGAAAGATAGGAACCTGATATTCCTGTTGGCTAGTATGAATTTCACTCAGACATTGCTTCTCTTATTTAGAGAGACCAATGATATATTTTCAGGATTAACAGCTCTATCAACACTCAAAGATGTTTTAAACTGTACCCTGGACGGATACCTGTGTGTCATGGCCTTTGCTGGGTTTCCATCATCGTATGTCTGACCACGAAAACCTGAAGAAGCAAGTTTAAATATAGGTTGCCATTTTATTTTCAATATGGTTCGCATATTTATTCTCAAATTAACTGATTTAGGTTATTGTTTAATTCAGACTAGATAAGTTTCTTTATTAATTGGTGAAAAAATGTCTTAAAATGTTTGGTCAAAATAAATGTAATCCAGGGAAGTGGCCAGAAGAAAAATAAAATTTAAAAATAACACAAAGTTTTGCCTCTAAGTCAATGCTATTAAATGCCAAAAAAAAAAAAAAAGAAAAAAAAAAGAAAGAAAAAGGATCTTCCCATTTCTATCTTCTGCAGAGCAAATAAAGCTAAGCAATTCTAATTCCAAAGCACAGCTACTGATAGAAAAATGCAGTGCATTGCAGTATAATGCATTCTACATGCCAGAAAACTCTTCTTGCATACAGAAAGAGAGTAGCCTACGCGATAGTTAGGTACACTGATTTATTTTTTTTTTCATAATATATACTGTCATCACCAGAATCTTGGTGTTGAGCAACAAAATATATGTTATTAACACCACAGCTCTTTTGGGCACACTGACACTGCTTGGTATCTTTAACCGTCATAATTAACAATGTTATTTTCTATTTTACAAAGTAATTATTTTCAGTATTTTTCACGATGCGATTATAAGATCCTTTTTCATTTACTTTGACATTTTGTATAACTTGAATTGTTACAAATTATGTTACAATCTTCAGTTTGCTATTCCCTTCACTTGTACATGTACTGTTTTTCTTAACATCTTGGGTTCAAACAGAATAGCATCCCAGTGGAATCAACCTTGGCGACATTGTCTTTAAGAAACTTTCATCATCTCCTGATTTTGAAAAGCTAGTGCTTGATAAAATGTCTTTGTTATAGAAAATAAACATTTAAGAATACAGAAATCCTTAGGAGTAATGCTGTTACTGTTACATTAAAAATCTTTCATGTGGCAAGCAATTGATGTCTCCTGACAAGTCATTAAGAACACAGAGATTGCAGCAATGATTTGAACCCTCCTAGTTCAGTGTCCCATCTCTGACACTGACCTGCACCATCTGCCTCAGAGGGAGGTTTTGGGAACTCTGTCTTGGTCGGCTGGCAGACATGGAATTATCCATGCACTAATATGAACGGCATTGTCCCAAAAATATAAAGTACGGCAGGACCCATGAAGCATGAGGTTAATATCTATACAACACAGTGATCACGTATTAGAGTTCTGATATTCTTGATAAGTGCATAGTTTCTCAGATTTTTTCCTGAATCTCCACAAATTCTTGATTAGAGCAAAAACTTGTGATAAAAATATTTAAATCAAATACAATACAAATCAAACAAAAAGTTTTCAGTGTTCTATCATTTTCCTTTAATACACAGACTCATTCTCTTCTACTATAAGACAGAGGGAAATTCCTAGACTGACATCTCTAGAGCCTTTTATTATTTTACATGTTTTCATCATACCCTTCATGTTTTTAAAAGAAAAATATGAATTAAGGAAAATGCACGAATCACAACACTCGGACTATTTAATTGATTCACCCTGAGTGGGCTTGTTGCAGGTTTCAAGTGGAGAAGAAACCTGAACTAGGGTTATGCAAGGGCTCGCACAGAGCACTACATTTAGACGACAAAGACTCTTCCTTTTTAGCATCAGGCTTCCAAATCCGAAGCTATAGTTAACTGACAGTATTTTTAGACACCAGAGAAAATCTGTAATAGTAATTACTATGTGTAGAATGAACTGGGAAGGGAGGTTGATTGTTTGGGTGGGCTTAGGGAGGTGTTTCTGGCAATGCTCAGATTGATCCTTCTCTCAGCTTGACTCCTTTTAGACTTTTTTGTTCTAAACTAGTTAAATCCACTCCTGTGCACCTCACCATAAACCCCCAGCCTTAGCTCACTCTGAACTCACTAACTTCTACAACACCTTACTTTCAGGGCTTGGAGATTTCAGAATATTCTGACTCCATGAGAGTATCTGAGTGTACCCAAATCATAATTATATCTTTGCCTCGCTTCTGCAGTGGAAGGAAGTACCAGTACCCTATTTGCAGTGGAGGTGAATTAACAGTAGGGCCATGCTGCAATCCCTACCATAACAGCACTCTGTGTGCCTGCTTGCCAAGGATTGTTTTTAACGAGTTACTTCATGTAAGGTAAATATAGGTGCGGCGTGCAGAACTTGGCACAGGATGGAAAATTCACCCAGGTAGCAGAGAAAAGAGCCAGCCACACAAATTGCCCTTGCAGTAGCTAATTAAAAGCTAGTTGAGGTATGTGAGTCCACTGTCTAGTAAGGAAGCTGAACATACCTAGCTCCCATGTAATTTACATTCAGGCAGGTAAATCCCACCTCATTTTCCCAATGAAAACACATTTCACCTGAGATGTTTTCCTCTACACAGTCAAGACATAATTCTCCTTTTGTTATCATTCATACTTACCGCAGTGGATATCACAGATCTGCAGTGGAATTGAATAATCTACATCTGTTCTCCAGCCCTTTTGGAAAACAAAAAAAAAAAAAAAAAAAAAAAAAACTGAAGCCAATTTGCTTATTCCCCATTCCGCAGAACTGTTATTAAACACTTGTGTTGACAAAATGAGATTGCTCTATTACTTTACTAAAGTGAGTGCATTTTTTAATCTGTTTTTAAATAAAGACATATGGAGACTGTTGGTCTAGTGTGCATTTAGTGAGTTGCGATTACTTTTAGGTTTCTAAATGATAAAGCCAATCAATTTATTATTTTTCTTTTTTTGACAGGGAGAACTTTATTCTGATAGATAACATCTAATTTACAAAATAAATTATTTATGCAGGAAAACATCAATTTTACCATGAAATCTGATTTTTCACAAGGGAAAGAACAATTCCGATTACCCAGAAAGATCTTGCCAGTCTCACTTTCATCTTGCCCCTTTCTTCGTGGCAGCAGAAAGTGAAGCTGACAAGGGACTTCCAGGGCAGCTGCTGGAGCCTCCCACCTCTGGCTGTCAGTCTCTCTTGTCCCAGTGTCTGCTGAGAATATTAACTCCAGAGAGGAATAAACCCATCAGCTTCATGCTCGTTTTCTATTATTAATGACTTAATAAAGTTCAGCTATGGAAACAGTGTACAAAAAGAGAGAAATAATTTGCCCAGTTTGGCTTTCAGGAGTGCTAATTCCAGCATACTATGCACTTACTGCACTGCTTGCTGTATGCCCAACCTTTTCCAGCTGAGGTTAGTTTTTGAAAAATGCATCTATAATTTACTTGGATCTTTCGATACTTTGGAACTTTTTATTACAAAGGAACATTTAAAGACTGGATTAACAATTTCCTGGTGATATTCCTTTATCTGCCACAGACAAAGGAGCAAGGTCATAGAGAGCAACTTCCCTGTTAATTAATGTCATCTCAACAAGAGGTGGTAGAAGCACATCAAGCTATAAATAATGCTCTTTGCCAACTCTGTTCACACAGTAATCAGATTTGGCTGGGAGGAGAAAGCAGTGAGAGTGCCTGCTGGTTTTCTTTTCTATCTTGTTTTTTTTTTATTATTTGTTTATTTTGTATAGAGTACCTGGCAAAATCAAGACACATACCTGAATGCAAATTGTTGATCCACACATTTCCCGTGACATAGTGATTGATACAGAATCTCCCTAATGAAAAGAAAAAAGTTGAAAACAATTATTTTCCATACCCTGAAACAATGAAAATGTTTGTTTTGTTTGCCAATAATGCTACATGTTCTAACATGTCAGAAAATTAATAAAGTATACATTCATTCTGGAATGTTATGGAAGGTTATTTATTTTCACAGAAATTCATAGATCTCAACAACATAAGCAGCTGGTGTAGTTTTGCACAATTTGGGCAGCACAGGAAGAGGGCTAATGTTCCTGCATTTTATGAAGCACCATAAGGCAGGATGCCCTCCCCACTGTGGCTGCTCACACCATGTTAGCCAATTAGCATCTTTACTTCTTTTCCCTGGTGTACACGAGTTGAAGGAATGACCCTTTCATTACAGTTCCTCTGGATTTCCCATCACATTGTATGCTGAGAACAAGTTCAGCCTTGGGGTAAAATTGTCCTAAATGACTGTTCTGACACTTAACATTTGATTGTTTATGGTTTGTCCTCAAAATACTCTTAGTTAATTCCACTAATAGCTAGGAATCTATTGCTCTCTCTATTGTGGCAAACTCCTAAAATCATTTGGAGCAAATTAGGTGAATATGTTTTTTTCCAGGCACAACTGAAGGGATTTCTAGGTAAAGAATGAACATGGGTTTCTGGGAACATAGAGATAAGTCTTGATGAAAACTTTGTGCATATTGCTCATGGTGTTGAGACAGAAACTATGTAATTTATTTGGGCTCCCATTTTGCCACAGTAGCAGCAGCTTTATGCTGAAGGGAAGAAAAAAGCATTTTAAATGCATCGCTGCCCTTCTTGAAACACACTTCAGTACCTAGCTGTGATTTGTTGATGCTCCACCATTACCCTTCTCACTTAGCAATTCACAAAGGGAACCTTTAAAACCAGAGAGTCTAAACACAGATTTCATGGGAAATAAGCCAGTTGAAGGGAAGTGCTTTCAGTACCAGAGATGTAATAAAGACCTAAAATGATTCATTAGAAAATAAATTCAGCTTTCAGTGTCCACCCTTTTGAGTTTAAGAAGTCCTTATTCATAGCTGCCTGCTTCTCAGCTAATGCCTGGTATGTGCATCTTGCATATCAAAAGCATCAGAGATACTTGAAAAAGTCACAGTTGGAGCAGGTACCTGAATATAGTGGCAAAGAAAGTAGTACAGCTGGAATGTATCACAAAAAGAGGACAGATGTAGGAACTATGGCATGCTTGTGTCTTTTAAAGCACATACCCCTACAGCAGAGTGAAGGAAATGAGCAGTCAGGAATAACAGTAGAAATCACAACATCTGGATTTCTCAGCACTCTCAAAATTCATGACATGACACTTTATACACCAGGCCACTGGAGCAGAAAGCTGGAGCACACATTTAGGGTTGAACGTAAGACTACTGAGGCTGCTGAACCAGCAGGACACCTTTCAGCATGGTAGCTCCTAGGACCTAGTCCAATAATATTCTCCTATTTGAAAAATAATGCTATATGGCCACTCCTCTGCTCTTTGACACCACTTTTCAGATGTACCTCTCATTAGATCACAGGACAGGCCAATAAGGTAACTATGGTAGGCAGGGTAGAAAGGCAAGGGCAAGCCACAGTGCTGCACTGAAAATGTGTGAGATACAGTCTTAGTTGCAAAAGAGGAATGAGGTTCCTGTTTCCTGACTAGCTGCTGCCTGAAACAGAAATCTCACCCTCCCATAATCTTTTTCCTCTCTCCCCGGCTCTGCTGGAGAAGCAGTTGTGTAATCACGCAGTCAACCAGCTGAAAAAGCTAATTTGGCTAAAACTTACCTTTTTTTTGTGTGTTGAGTTTGTTTTGGCAGCTGTGAGATTTAGAGTGGCTCAAGATCATCATGGATTTATGCCTCAAGACTTACATTTCATGATGTGAGATTTGCCAGGTCAGCTGTACCAGTGACCCATATATGAAATGCTAACATTAACATTTGCTATATACATAATGAAATACTATACCACAAAAATGATGTTAAAAGAATTTTAAGGTTCCACTCCGTAGAGTGGAATAGTCACTTCCTTTGATGTGACTCATTTGTCTTCGGGATCCTTATTTATTTATTTCTTCAGTGTGAGATCAGAATTAGAACTACATGCTTTAAAAATGTTCCAGTAATTGTTCCAGTATGTACACACATGGGTTTATTAATGCTTTCAAGCTGCAGACCAACAAATGCAATAAAAAATTAATCTTGTTAGATAATGTTTAAAATTCTTACAATGTTTAAGAAATAATGTATACAAACCACAGAGACTGAGTGGTGTATCCCAATGGATTCACACGGAGCCAGCTGCGTCCTGTTACACACAAGCACTGCAAACTGGGCCTTGGTTTGGGATGTGAAGAACACTTGGATTTGTTCTGCAACTGCAGCAGTTCTCATTTTCCAAGCTGGTATTAGGGGAAAAGACTTACTTTCAGATTTACAAGGACCATATATTACATTCTAAATTTCTATATTTAAAATAAATGCCTCTTTAATCAGTTATGTGCCATCAATGTAATGCAAGTAATTATTTGGATTCCCACAAGTTACTTTTTTATACTGATAAACACTTGATCTACTGGAGATACACAGCAAGCCAACAAATCTCTTCGCCATAATTACAACTGTGGCAATGAGAACACATCTCGCTTGCTTACTGGAGAAGACTAATATCCAGTGACTGATTTAAATATTTTTCACAGTTTAATACTATTAATTTTAAAAATATATTTACCTGGAAATTCTCCATGAGCAAATGGACATTTAACCCAAGAGCCTTGCTTGGTTGTAAACTGAAAGCAGAGAAATGTATTAGGAAAACTGGTTTTTTAATTTCAATCTGTGGCTACAGATTCAACTGGAGATGATCAGTGCATTCCAAAAAGTTGCAGAAGGTGAATTCCCGGCTCTCCTGGTCTATGGTATCTTCCAACCCTTGATTTAAATTAGGTCCCCCAATTCTTCAGATATTTATGCACATGCTTATTTTACAGAAACATGCAGTTGCACTGACTTAAAAGTAATCTAATAGAAAACAATAGGCATATATTAACCTTATGTGTCATTCTTCTCTCAACTAGAATAATAAAAGGTAGTCCAGAAAATGTAGTGTATTGATTACTTTTATTACCATATATTTAATATGGAAAACTTTGTATGTTAGGTTTAGTGCATGCTTCAGTTTGCATTGGCTTAAAATATTTTCTCCCTGCTCTTTTTACACAGAGAAAACAGAGGGTGCAATCTGACCTGTCTCCTGACAATCACTGCTGCTGCACTTCCAAAGAACCTCTTTTAATGTAATCTTTCACATTTCCTTGATTCTTACTTCCCATTCATCAGAACTATGAAACAGAATACTGATCCTACCTAAAGAACATTAACAACAACATTAGAGATGACAGAGGGCCATTAAGAGGTGTGTTACAAAGAAATACCTTTACCTTCATGCAAAGTCTTGGGTGAGTGTCCACACGAGAATATTTAACCTGCTTGAAAAGAGAGCACTCAGCATTAGCTAGTTTCATTAACTAGTATCACAAAGTCAATTACTCAAAAGTTTCATGATTTGATTACTAAGGTTTGTTTACTTTAGACATCCCAGGAAGTTAACCATATAAAATAGTAAGAATAGAAACAACTGCTACTTTTGATTGCTGAATAATTTGCTTCTTATTATCTGTAACGTAGCATTTTTTATAGTCAGTCTGGCCCATTAGAACCAATTAATTGATTCTATGGTGGCTTACGTGCAAAATTCTGATTACACAGTTGTCTTGTTTCAGTCCCTTATTTACTGTTCATCAATGACTCAGCAGAACATTTAAACATACACCCAGAAGTGCTGTTCCACCTTCAGTTCAGAAAATTTTCAATTTTACATATCCCCGTTACAGAAAAGACTTAAACATAGAATGAATTTTAGACATCCACTTAAGTGACCTAGAAAATGCTGCTTTCTTGATCAACAAGTGTTTTACCCACCAAAGGCTTCACCATAAAAACAATTACTACTCATGTAAGTGATCTTCCTTAAATAACCACCATTGCTCAAGTGAGTGAGCACACTATGCAGAGCACACGGCATCATGACCAAACACCTCTTTCCTGTAACTTTTATGAGAATAACATAATGGATGCCCTTGGGTATGTCTACAACAGGGTCACAGAAGATGGTTCTGTATGAGTCCACCACTCATATACAGAGACAGCATTGCCATTGACAGAGAAAGCTCCACCCCAATTAGAGAAGAGAGTTTGTAGCTTTTGGGCCTAAGTCAGTCCATGTGCATGATTTTAGAGCATGTGGCATCACGTGGATGTACTGGAGCAGCTGGCACTATGTGAGGAATCTCTGCAGTATCTCACGCATGCTATACAGATGTTCTCCAGGGTTACAGTACAATAAATGGACTAAATTCAATATCAACCCTTTTAGAATTAATTGGAAAAAAAGGGGGAAATTCATTGTATCCATGAATATCAATACATACAGGAAAACATCCATCATCTCTAATGCACTACTTTTGGATTATGTGCGGGGTAACAGACATAACCATTACCAGCCAAACCTCATTTCAGGCTTCTTTATTTTTTTTTCTTTTTTTCCCTTTCTTTTAATTTCCTGCAACCAATGACTTGTGCTTGCTGTCAGCAGATGATGAATCCCACAAGGACCACTCACACATATAAAATCAAATATATTTGGTTTTGTAAGATCAAGGCTTTGTTGAAACACATAAAATGGTGAATCTGAACAATCAGTAAACACTTGAATAGGAGTTCCTAATCAAAAAAGCATTCAACAGTCTTGAGTAAGCCCCCCCCAAAAAAAAAATCACGTCATCAGAATAATTGCTTATAAAGTTTCAAAAATCAAGAATTTGGATTTGATTTTATTTGCTTTTTCAGCTGTTACCTCAAGTTTACTCAGGAATCAGGAAATCCTGAAACCTACTTTTCAAGACAACAGCCAGAATCCTAACCAATCTCATAAATCCAGTGCATTCAGCATCATGAGGCTTCAGACTGAAATATTAAGCAGTTCAAGATACACATACTTAAAACCCTTTTCAACTTTGGAACATAAGTGTTGGAAGAACTGAGGAACACAATATTTCAACACCCACAATTTCAAGACATTGGACCAGGCTGAGGAAAGCATTTCAAAGAGATCTTTAATAGAGTACAAAACAATTGTACCCTACCAAAGTACTCCTTTGTCTCCAGTAAGTTTTAAAGAAAATTAGCTGCTTCTCACTTACATTTTAGGTGCCTAATATGTTAAATATCCAAATTCGTTCTAATCATAATAGACTCTTGTGAAAGTCACCGAAAAAATTTAGATCCTGTTGTAGTTTGGCCTCCAACCTTTCCTATATATCTATCTTCAGATGAGAAGAGTTGCCCTCTCAATGTCTGTTTCACTCACTTTAATGGGAATTTGACACAAATAGTGTAGACATGGACACCTATCTTTTAGACAGCAAAATCAGCACATATGATTCATGTCTTTACTACAAATGAAAAGCAGACCTTATTTACCCCAAAGAATTTAGCAAACATTACTAGCTTCACAGTCATCTCCACTTTTTATTTCTTAATAGTGAGTCAGTAAGGTCTTGAATAAATCATGTGGTTAGTGTACAAGAACAGATTGTGATTATGAACAGTTTTAAGTATCAGAGAAGAAGAGAGGAATTTGCAACTGCTCTTATTCCAAAGACTAGCTCTTCATATTATGCCTTTGGTCACAGCCTTCAGTCTCACAGTTTAAATAAATCTGAGTAGCTCTTACTTTTTCAGGAGAATTTTTGGAAGAGTTTTCTATATCTTCACAGTGTTCATCAGACTTTATTAACCTGCATAGGTTAACCATGACAAGCACGGGACAGGCTGGCTCCCAAGCTAAGGTTTGTGTTGCTGGGTTATAGACAATATTATCCCATAGCGCCGTCGTATCTGTGCACAAAGAGAGGAAACATTATTCAATGTGTCTAAAAACAAATAAAAATCGTTCATAAATCTGGTACCAATACATGTGCTTAGAGCCAAAAGCATTGCTTTTCCATTTCCTTGCCATTGTCACCAATCACAACTGAAGCATTTCACATTGTAACTGTAAAAATTGAGTTCGTCCCACCAAAGTGTTGGCATTTACCAGAGGTACTCAACCTGAGAGCTTAGTTTTACCAGTCTCCCACTACGGTGATAGATAGGTGTCACCTGGGAATGACACTCAGCACTCGTGAGGACACACCTTGAGTATTGTGTCCAGTTCTGGACACCTCAATACAAGAGAGACATCGAGGTGCTGGAGCGAGTGCAGAGGAGGGCAATGAAGCTGGTGAAGGGCCTGGAGCATAAATTTTATGAAGAGTGGTTGAAGGATCTGGGACTGTTTAGTTTGAGGAAGAGGAGGCTGAGGGGAGACCTCATCACTCTCTACAACTCCTTGAAAGTACACTGTAGAGTGGCTGATGCTGGTCTCCTCACAGGTAATCAGTGACAGAACAAGAGGGAATGGCTTCAAGCTCCAACAGGGTAGGTTTAGACTTAACATTAGGAAAGAATTTTTCACAGAAAGAGTAGTTGGGCATTGGAATAGGCTGCCCAGGGAGGTGGTTGAGTCACCATCCCTGGACATGTTTAAGAGTCGTTTAGATGTGGTGTTGGGGGATATGGTGTAGGGGAGAACACTGTAGAGTAGGGTAGATGGTTGGACTCGACCCAAGACCCAAGGATCTTTTCCAACCGAAATGATTCTATGATTCTGTGTTAGGAATCACCAGGCTCTTAAGCAGGCCACACAAGCTCCTGGAAGTGCATTCTGTGCCCATCAATCACAAGGTGGGTGTAACACAAGCAAATTTCTAACTAAGGACCTTCAGTTAACCATGTCTGGTAAATTGGAACAAATCCATACATGAGTGACTAGAGGTCATGGTATTGGAGACTCAGACTCTGTGTGCCTCATGTAGGACTTATAATCACACAATGTATATGTAAGAAGATAAATTCAAGTGTTTAGCTGAATATCAAGAACTCAATAGTAAACAAAGCTGTGCAAGTGCAAATTCACAATAAATATTTTTTCTAGAGCATTTACTAAATCCTTTTTCTATGTATACTGAACATATCATAATTTTAGAGCTAGTCAACATATATTTGAGGATATCTTAAATAGGCACTACTAAAAAAGAAAAGCTGTCTTATTTATTTGATTGGTCAAATTAGTCACAATGTACATACTTCCTTTTCCATTTAGCTGCACATAGATGAGAGAATTTCCAGCATGAAATTCAAACTGTTATTTCTGTGTTTTCTAAAGAAGAAATTGCTTCCATTCTAGCACAAATGTATTTGTCCTGCAAGCATGTGAAAGTATTGCAGTGAATGTCTATGCCAGTTTAATAGAGTTTGGATGTGCTGTTATGGGTAGGTGTTTTTATTCTCTCTCATGTCTTTTTTCTTAAATACTAAATTCCCTTAGTGGCCTTCTTAGCATAGTCTGGGGAAAAATATTTTTGTACTTATGTTGTACTTAACACAACAAAATACTTTTTCAGACTACTCTTTTTTTCTAACTGCCTGGTAAATTTTTCACTAAGGACCTATATAATATAATTACTTTTTCAGCTGTCATCTCAGACCAAAAGCTGACTTTGCTGGAACATTTTGAGTGAATAATTTCCCACTTGGTTGTGAGAAACCGAACCTAACAGCAGTTAACTGTCTTCTCGAAAGGCTGAGGGAGTTGGGTCTTGGTCAAGTCTAAAGTCTTGAGAAGAGAAAACTTAGGGGGGATCTGATCAATGCTTACAAATACTTAAAGGGAGGGTCAGGAGGATGGGGATGGTCTTTTTCAGTGGTGCCCAGTGAGAGGACAAGAGGAAATGGCCATGAACTTGAGTATAAGAAGTTCCACCTAAACATGAGGAGGAACTTCTTTACTGTGAGAGTAGTAGAGTACTGGAACGCACTGCCCAGAGAGGCGGTGGAGTCTCCTTCTCTGGAGACATTCAAAACCTGCCTGGACAAGTTCCTGTGCAACATGCTCTAAGTAGACCCTCTCCGGTGGGGGAGTTGGACTAGATGATCTCCAGAGGTCCGTTTCAACCCCTTATGATCTATGATTCTTTGATTCTTTTTCAACTCTCTTTGAGTTGGGTGTCAGACACCTTCTTCAAATGTCTCTTTGAAGCTCCCCTCTCACATGAGCAAACCTGACCTCAGTGGATTTTCTTCCCTCTGGTCAGTTTGCATGCGACTCAAGAAAATACGGGAAATGAAGAAAGTTACTTAGTGTTTATATTGGCATAAACCTGGTGAACAATTTGGTCTGAAAGTAAGTTATTTCATCAATCCACAGTATAACAAACCAATATAATGATTTCCTTGAAGTTTTGCAATGTATGATCTACACCTTAGATGAATTTCAAATTGTGACATACTGCTGGAGCTGCTGAAAATCACTCATATAAGATCAATCACACAATACTTGCCATTTTCAAAGGGGCAAAGTTGTATCCTCCTTGCATCTGGAATTGCCAGCCAACCCTACAACCCAAAAAGTGGCCATTAACTCTAGATTCTCAGATACACCCATTTTCAACACGTCACAGGAAACCTTTCCACAAAAGATAAAGATACTATGGTTATTAGAAAGTTTTGAAAGTAGTTTATTTTAAAGGATGATTTGCACTGGATATAAATTTTATTGTTCATCATTAGGGGGATTGAAGTTGATGAACTGGGGTGATCCCTTCTAGCACTGTATTCCTACTACTTCTGAGTCATATATTTAGCCTGATTTAATTTAGAAAGTCTTATACATTGTTTTTCATTAAATTTCTTACAGTGTCATTACTTTCTAGATGTATCAAAAAGGCATTCAACAATCATAATATCAGAAGTCTTGGCCTTTGTTATGGTAAAGGAGGTATCCTTAAAATTTGAGGACTAACACTTAACCCAATCTGCAAGTATATGTGCATGGCTGTTACTATACCTTAATTATTTCAATTTGTGTGCAAATGTTTCTGTTACTCACAGTTCCCAACTGTTTGCTCAGCAATTGCATTGTGGAATTCTCTGTTTAATAACATTTTTTCAGTGACCTCATACCTTTCAAAGTGGAAAAAAAAAACCAAAACCCTAGGCTTGGAAGAGACCTTGGGGTTCAACAAGCATATTAAGGTATGTGGTTTTAGGTACCTACAATGTACGCATCTGAGCATGACTAAAGTGCTCAGATTACTATTACAGCAGCCATATGAAGATGTAGCCAATGCAGCCAGTGAAATCTACTATCCAGATCATCCCAAAATAGCCATCCATGTTTGATCAATTAAGTAACTGACTGCATTAACTAGATCTCCACTGACTAGAAGAATCTGAACATCTAATTCAAATGTAGGTATCTTTGTCTGGACATCTAAACTTAGGTATCTGAATCTGCAAGGGAAATCATACCCCAAAATTCACTGAGAAACTAGGTCATATAGCAACTTTATATCTTACCAAGACAATTTTTAATTTATTCAGTGACTTTTTATTCTTTTTTTATGAAAGATATTCCAAAATCTCACTTCTCAGATTATCAGAAAAAAATATGTTGCTATGCTGAATGTATGACAATGAAGTTTAATCCCCCTGCATTCTTGAGGCAAGAATGGTTTTAGCTTAAAAAACCTGTTCTTTTTCCTTATAAGTGACCCTTCTGATGTGTATTTAGACAAGTATATTTTCTCTTTGCATGTGTTTTACCAGGCTAATGAAAACATGTTCTTTGAATCTCCTTTATAAGACAGTCGCTCCATTCCTCAACCATTCTAGATTTTTTATCTACATCTTCCATTTGAGTTAATCGCTCTTGAATATGGATGCAAGAATTGCCTACAATATTTCAAAGAAGGCTTTGACCATACTTTCCTGTTAACTTGGAATAATCTAACCCACTAGACTTTTGTTCTCATTTACATCATGTAAGCATGTTAGTATGATCATCTGATGAACTATTACTCCCATATAGCTTTTCCTCTATTGTAATTTCTAAATGAGGGCTTGCATCTTAGAGCAAGAATTCTATTTATTAGAGCAACTGCACGAACTTGTACTTCATACATCACACTTCCTCCTCTTTAGTTATTTCACATATGAAGATCTCTAGTCTCTTCTAATTATCCTGACCCTCTTCCATTTTGATTACAGCTCTCAACTCTATTATCAGCAAATCTCATTTGGCTGATGATTTTGGCACAAGTCACTCTACCACCCATACCAGCACAAACCACCACACGTTCCCACCTTTTGTCCCCATGTCATTGATGAAAATATTTATGTAAGAACTGCTCTTAGTGTGGTCCTTAAATAATCTCCCTACCAGCACAGCCCCATTCAAGTAGTTGGGTTAGCCCTCCAGCCTAGGTATTATCTACCATATAAATCTTGTTCTCACCCCCAGCTTCCTCAATTCCTCTTTTAATTTCTCATGCAATACTATATCAAATTCTATGCTGCAATTCAGGCAGATTAAATTTTCTGTCTTTTCATTGCTTATAAAAAAACCAGTCAAATTCATCTTACACAATACTTCCCATAAATTAATGTAAATTGTATCCCATTTTTTTCTCATCTCCATGTTTTAATTAGTTTTTCCTAAAATATCTCTTCTACATTTACATAATCATAAGGGCAGAGAAGCCTTTTTCTATGGACTTATCCTCCTTTCTTAGCACAGATCCCAGATAAAAATTCTTTAATCAAAAGCACAAGTATAAACAAAATTCCAGACTGTTTTACCTCAATGCAAAGACAAGGGAGTAGCTGAGAATATTTCAGAGAAACTGATTTTAAAGATTCCTTCCCTTTTATCTGAAATGAAAAAGATGGTCATGAATCCAGGACAATAAATGACTTTTAATAAAGTGATACAGAAGGGCACTACCTATAACTAAGACCCCAATGAGAATTTCCATCTACGAGCAATTCCCCGACCAGTTCAACAAACTGCTTTGAGCTTTAACTCACCACAGCAAATGCCCCTGCATCTTCACAGGTAAACCATTTGTGGCACAGCCGAACATAATAATCTTGATCTCGAAGAAAATTGGATACATTCACTGATATAATTTTCCTTGCCCTGTCTACATTATAATCAAACTTTCCAGCTGAAAAAGAAAATTCAAGCATGAAGTTATCACATCTGTTTCTTTATTACTTGATGGAGATGAAATTCAACATCTATAGATACTTAAATAGAATGTTTTAATTAACTATTTTTATATCCTCATATTCCTAAAGCTATTCTTATTTTATGAGATATAATAATTTTCATGAGAAAATAATCCAATATTATTGAGTTTTAAACTAGCACTGGTATTACCGAGTGGCCAGGACACCTGCTGACTACACCTCAACCTTAATACTTGAAAACTTACATAGTTCATGTACAAATACTGTAAATATACACACATATAAAAGTACTACAAAAGCCCATTAGCACAAGCTTGCAATTTCCTGACACAGAGAATATGTGCAACTATCAGACAAATACAGTATGTGGGGGGGATATGGGGGTTTTTATAGTAATTATCTTATATTAATTTTATTCATTTTTTATATTCATTATTTTGGTATGTCAAGATCAGGATAGCAGTTTGGCAAATTAATGTCAATCTGTTTATGAGGTCTACCTATAGACAAAATATAAAACCAGCAATCCAAAGTGAATGGAAATGACACAAACCTTTTTGCAAAAGATTAAGTATTCAATAGGTTCTCAATATCTTTACCTGCTATCTAGCATTTCCAAATCATTACGAAGAAACACATTTTCCAAGACACTGCCTGTCAACTACATGGTAATTACATGTAGTGGTAGTTGGAAATCATTGGTTTTTTCCTGCTTATTCAGCTATGAAAACATATCATTGTACAGGTCATCAAAAATATCTCAGATCTTTAAGTTATATCGAAAAACAGCTCACCTGAACAAGCTGGAATATATTTTGCCACATCACTGTTTCTGCAATCTGCAAAACAGAAGCCAAAGTTTTCTTTAGTGCTGTTTTATTTATATAGCTGTGCAAATAAACTACCAAATTATGCAACATCTTCCCAACAATAAATCTATGTTTTATACTCCTTTTTAAAGGCAGATTTGCATCCACTTCTAGATAAGCATCAAAAAAAGAAAACTCATTTTACCACATACAGAGATTATATCACAACTTGCCTTAAGGAGCTACCTCACCAGTATGGGGTTTCTACTGGAAAACGTCATCATCAGTTTAAGGCAGCAATCTAGGATATAACACTGCACTTTTTTACTTACTACCTAACAATAATTTAAGTAACAGTAATAATAACAGTAATAAAAATAATTTAAGTTAATTTTTTCTTGAAAGCTACTCCTCTTGCTTACCAGGCTTATTCCTCTTATAAACAATTGTGTATTTTTGCTATTCTGGTTCTACTCTGGGCTTATAAAGAAATACCCTATTTAGCTCTCAGGAAGCCTACCAGAACTAGAGGCCAGGCAACACTTTCAGAACTATAATATTTGTATCTTCAAATCTTGATTTAAGAGCACTAAATCAGCTCAAAGTGTGCTGCCTACTGCTCTCACTTCCCCACACAGGACAAGAGGAAATGGCCTCAAGTTGTGCCAGGGGAGGTTTAGACTGGATATTAGGAAAAAATTCTACACCAAAAAGGTTATCAAGTATCGGAACAGGCGACCTGGGGAAGTGGTGGCATTGTCATCCATGGGAGTATTCAAAAGATGGGTAGATGTGGTGCTTGGAGAAATGGCTTAGCGATGGTTTTTGTCATTTACATTGATGATTGGACTCAATGATCTGGAACACCCCTTCCAACCTAGACAATTCTATGATTCTCTTTCCCAGAGAAATATTTCCTATTTTCATTTGCTTACTCACCCTTGTAAAGTATCTTAAAACTGGGCTTTATAAAACCTTGGTTTCCCCCTTCTTCATTCACAAAGTACATATCTACTTCAATACTGATTATCAATAAAATGAAAATGCTTTTTAAATAGAAAAAGGCTTTACTTCTATGGAAGCATGAAACAGCCACAACATGTCTGATCCTATGTGCGAGGGATCATACTGTACCAAGGGCAAGAACTGTCAACCAGAGGCTCTGGAGATAGGAAGGCAGGACAACCCAGGCACCAGACCAAACCAGGGGTCTCACTTCATTTTTTTGCATCATCATTTGGAGTACTTGTCTTCACCAGCCACACTGTATCTTGACTGGACCCCAGCACTGAATCTATTTTTATATGCATAGAGTAGGCACTTTACCCCAAAAACATGGAAAAATGCCACCTCATCTTATGCAATTACACGAAAACAGGAGATGGAACAGTGAGCTAATGCAGGTAAAAAGGAATTTCTTTCCACTTTCTTATTAAGCTTTCCTCAGTCTCTGAAACCACCTATGGCCTAAGTATGAAGAGAAGCAGAGGATCTATCTTATGCACAGAGAGCACACAGGACGGAACCTGCAGGCAGAGAAAGAGCACATGCCAATCACAAGAAGGCCAATTAAGAAAAATGCATAGAATCATCTAAGCCGGAAGGGACCTTCAGTCCCTGATCCCCCTGCAGTCACAGGGACACCTCCAACCAGACCAGGTTGCCCAGGGCCTCATCGAGCCTCACCTTGA
>BJBW01006968.1:23071-120347 GCA_004320125.1 Scolopax mira | reverse complement strand
CTCAGGGCTGCTTTCTAACACCTCATCGCCCAGTCTGTACTGATGGCGAGGATTGTTATGGCACAGGTGAAGAACCTTGCACTTGCTCCAATTGAACTTCATGAAGTTTACTTCAGCCCAGTTCTCCAGCCTGTCCAGGTCCCTCTGGATGACATCCCATCCCCGCATACTGTAGTTCAGTTTTCTTTTTAGATATAAAATTTGGTCTCTGTTTTTTATAGCAAGTCAGACATTTACAAGCACAAAATAAATCACCGAAATGTAGAGTAGGCCTGGTCCTAGCATGCATGATCTACCATCAGTTAGATCAGTGTATCCCAGAACACGATTTGGCTTTGCATTTGAGGTTTTGTGGTTTGGTTTGGTTTTATTTTGAAAAGATGTTTCTTGAAAAACTTCTGGTTTAAGATGTTTTCCTACCTTCAACATAGTATTCCTGACTCAGTTTGACTTCACAGTAATTTGGTACTGTTTTCACCGTCACATAGATGTGTTGTGCTACATTGACTTCAATGCAATTGAACTGTATCTGTACCTGTTCAAAACATTTATAAAATCAAGTGTGTGCATGACTTTCAGAACACATGAAAACCACTGGTTATCAGAGTTAAGCAAGCATTATTCACTGTTCAGACTTATTTATATTTACAAGGAGCATTAAGCAGTCTCATATATTGTAGAATTAAGAATGTAAAAGAATCAGATATCACTTAATGAAAGGATTTCAAAGAGTAGCATTACTTCTAATCCAGGACATTGCTATCTTCTTCACTTCCAGAAATCCAAATATCTACAAGCTATCACATAATTCTAAAAGCAAAGAAATGCATGCTCCCTATGCTTATTGAACTTCAAAAGCATAAAGGTCTTTCATACTACCAGAAGTCCCAGCTTGTAGACATTTTTAAAAACACAGACACTTGTGTAATACGAAAAAAAATGTCTGTTTAAACGTTTAGTGGCAACTTCTGCAAATTTCTTCATTCCAGTAACAGTTTGTGAGAGAGAAAATAATGTAGGAGTCTTCGGGGACATTAGATTATCAAGTGATACTAAACATAAACTGCAACAGCAGTTTGGAAGAACGTTGTTTCACATGTGTAATCAATGTAACATTTACAAAGCTGATAAAGTAACACATTTGGTGTGGGATTAATAACAACTATCTACCAGTAACTGAAAGAAAAAAATCATCTTTTTCTAAATAGTCAGTTAGTCAAGGATGGGTCTTTTCTTTTTTTTCCCCAGTTGCAAATTTGAATAACAGAGACTTCTGTGTTTAGCTTAATAAAGAACTGTACGCTGCTGTTGCAATTACTACCATGAATTTAGGACAGATGGGCACAAGTGCTTAGGCACTTGGCTCACTTCTATATATATATATATTCCATTGACATGGTTGGATTTCAATAAATCATATGTATGCACTTAAAATCCCTGTGGCATTCTGCTTCCTAGCAATTGGAGCTACAAAAGCTTCTCCAAAACTTGGTGGGCACAAAAAAAAAAACTAGCAAGATTGATATGAACATTAGGCTTTGCAGAGGCAGCTTCTCTTGCACAAAGGTAAGTAGAAGTACAGAAATGTTGGAGAATTTAATTTGTAGGTCAGTTATAAAGGGGACATTTGTTACAGAGTTTCATTTGACAATGCTTAAGACTACATTTCATTACAGTTTTTCACAAAGTCAATAAAAGAAGGAAATAAGAGAGATACAAAATGTATTATTTTACAAAGGCTCATAAACATTTAGATGAAAAACAACCCACCATCCCACCCCCCCCCACCCCCCCCCCCCAAAAACCCCCCCCCCCCCCCCCCCCCCCCCCCCCCAAAAAAAAGTCTACCTTCTTTCCATTAAGCATCTTGCTTTTTTTCCTAGAAAATCTCACATTTGTGCACTGAGATTGCTGTGTGTCCAGTGAAAGAGAACATATTTCCAGCCCACGGATATTTTCTGAAACAAATTAGGAATAGATTTCAAAAATATAATTTGAGCATCTTTAAGAAAAGCAAAAATAAAACAAAATATACTACATCATAAGCTTTCCTCTTAAAGCTTCCTCATAAGCTTTCCTTTCTCTTTGTTAAAAAAGGGGGAATTATATATAATACAGACATGAGGGCAGGAGCAAGGATTCAATACAGAGTGCTATAAATTAAAGCTTTAATTATGCAAATTCTAAAAATAAACCTATTAAGTCCTAGTGAAGCACACCAGGAAATATCTAAATTGTAACACACTTAGCACATGAATGGCAAGGTGTCAGTAAAAATAGTCTATGCCCCAAAAGTTTGAGTGCTTCAATTTTATTTTTAGTGCAGAATTGTGACTTCAGACACATAAACTGTTTCTCCTTCTATTGGGGCAGTCACTTATGTCTGTGTTACCAGGGCAGACAGAATTTGTGTGTGTGCACATGTGTCAGAACAAGAAAGACAAGGGCAGCTTGGGACACTGGTAGAGGACAAATTAAGTGTATTTTGTTGGAAGTAAAAATTCAGTTGTATTAAATTCATTATCTTAGTTCTCATTCTCTTGAGAAGGGCCATGGCTTTATCCTGGTTTGTAGTAAAATGGTTTCACAAAAAATATGTTCCTGATAAATTGATGATGAAGATAAAGCTGATGAAGACAGCTTTGACACAAATATTGCAATATTGAACTAAATTTGGCTGGACAGCTATAAACAAAAAGTAAACAGAAATTATTCAGTAGCAAATCAGCTTCCTACCATCCAGACTTAGAGTTCCTTTAATGTTTAAATGAAGAGAGCATGGGCTTCCTTGGACACATTTCATCACTGTTGAGATCTTCATGCTTTTCAGTATCATAGAAGACAAAGATGCAGGAGCATCATGGCAGAAGCTGTTAAAAATGCCACCTGCAAAAGTAAAAACAAAGACAGAGAAATCTCACTGTGCACATGATATCTGGAGGAGAGAAATCACCAAAGGTGAAGTTCCAGCTCTACAGAAATCAGTAGGAAAATCACCAAAGTAGTTTTCCTAAGACTTTCACATTGCCAAGACAGCTAGTTGGCTTCATTAGCAATGCAGGAAGGTTGGAAAGAACTATGTTACAGATGGGGTTTGATAATAAATTCCCTCAGGGGATAAATAAATAAATTGATAATAAATTGACTCAGAGATTGGTACTGTGACTGGCGCTGTTTAGTATCTTTGTCAGTGACATGGATGGTGGGATCGAGTGCACCCTCAGCAATTTTGCAGACAAAACCAAGCTCTTTGGTGTGATCAACATGCTGGAGGGAAGGGACGCCATCCAGAGGGACCTGGACAGGCTTGAGAGGTGGGCCCATGCAATCCTTATGAAGTTCAGTCAGGCCAAGTGTAAGATTCTCTATGTGGGTCAGAGCAATCCCAAGCACAAATATATGCTGGATGGAGAATGGATTGAGAGCAGCCCTGAGGAGAAAGACTTGGAGGTGCTGGTTGATGAAATGTTCAACATGAGCCAGCAATGTGTGCTTGCAGCCCAGAAAGTCAAGTGTATCGTGGGTAGCATCAAAAGAAGCATGGCCAGTAAGGCTGAGGGAGGTGATTCTGGCCCTCGATTCTCCTCTGGTGAGACCCCCACCTGGAGTACTGTGTCCAGCTCTGGAGTCCTCCACACAGGAAGGACATGGACCTCTTGGAGTGAGTCCAGAGGAGGGCCTCAAAAATGATCAGATGGCTGGAGCACCTCTCTTTTGAGGACAGTTTAAGAGAGGCTAAGAGAGTTGGGGTTGTTCAGCTTGGAGAAGAGAAGGCTCCAGGAAGACCTTATAGCAGCCTTCCCGTACCTGAAGGGGGCCTACAGGAAAGATGAGGAGGGACTCTTTATCAGGGATTGTAGTGAGAGGACAAGGTTTTAAACTGAAAGGGGGGAGATTTAGATTAGATATTAGGAAAAAATTCTTTACTGTGAGGGTGCTGAGACACTGGAACAGGTAGCCCAGAGAAATCATGGATGCCCTATAGTGTTCCAGATCAGGCTGGATGGGTCTTTGAGCAACCTGGTCTAGTGGGAAGTGTCCCTGCCCATGGTAGGGAGGTTGGAACTCGATGATCTTTCAACACTTTACCGACTCTAACCATTCTATGATTCTATCATTCTATGATTCTGTGTTAATCCACAAGAGGAAGGACTCACACTTCTCTATTGATTAAGGCTAGTAGAGCACACCTAGACTGAATTTAAAACCTAGTGGTTTTAAATAATCAGATCAGCTAGATTGTGGCTTTTGAAATTAATTTCATTAATTTCAAAAGTTCATTTCATTTGAACTTTTCTTCAAAACCATTACCTGTACATTGTGAGCACTCATAGGTAGTATTTTAATTTAGGATTGGCTGATGGTCTCAACTGCTGTTAGAATATGATTTTCACACAAGAGGGCACCATTGCATTCCTAGTCATGAGAAAATTCCTCAAACACCTACAGGACTTTCTTCTTTAGATCAGAACAGCAAGAGCAGAATAGATAGTACAGAGGCCTTTTTCAGGGTGTAAACAGTAGGCACAGAACACAGCTACTATGTCTCATCTTATTTTGCTATCCAAATTTAGTCATCCCAAAGCCGTAAGGCATCTGTTTGCACAGACATCTTCTGTAGGTTAACATAAAAGAAAAAAACAGTCTTAAGGCCCCAAATCTCATCTGTTGGCCACATTTCATCTTTTTTTACTTCTCAAACTGCCCTGCACAGATATCATTTATTTATGAATTTATTTTGGTACACTGGATTTAATCCCCAATGCGTTCCTTTGGCTTCTCTACCTCTGCATTGTTGGCAGACGTAAAAATTAAGGTTTCAAGAAACTATCAGAACAAATAGCCAGGGAATTGTGTTTTGTCCCTTGGCTATGTAGTATACAATGAAGCACACTTCATTTTAGCTGTAACTATACCATAACAATTTCTTTCAAAGATTTCTTACCCTTCTAACTTTTGTACATAGCATGAAAATTAAAAGACTTTGAAGTAAAACAAAGTATTTCACTGGACATTACTCCCCTGCCTCCCTCCGGGGAGAGGTTGAAGGAACACAAAAACATTTAACATTAGTCATACTGATGAAAATACTTCTAGGAGGAGTTCAACTAGTATGGTGAAGAGCACAGTATAAAACAGCAGTGCAACAATACTGTGCTTGACATAAAATACAGGATAACACTCTTAAATCATGACGAAAAAGTGCATCCCTCAATGCCTAGCCAAGAGTTGGTGTCAAGCGGATGGAAGACACAGACACAGTTCTCACAGAGTAAACACAGGATGTGGAGGGGAGAAGAAGGGCAAAGTTTATCCTTACTCACCCCTCCAAACCCTCCGATGAAGGAAAGACTGTAAATTTAAAGACTGAAAGAGTATTAACCTGTACAGGACCTCTTTCTACATTGTGAGATCCTCACTTTCACAGGGCCCAGTTGCAGCTGAAGAACACTGTCAGGGATCAGATAGGGACACTCGCAGGATGTGAAGACAGGCTGACAAAAATGTGGTACCTTGGCTTGAATCTGTCAGGCTCTAAGGTGCCCTCACGCTTGGTATTGGGAGAATTAAGTCTGGAATTATATATATCAATAGTAAGAAAAGACAAATGCTTCACACCTGAATCTCCACTCCATTATCCTGATTTTGTGTCATTAAGGAGGCAAGAGAACGTGTTGATATAAACTAAGTGGAAACTATGTGGAAAAGTATGGAAAAACAAGGACACTTTACCTCAGCTGCCAGCAGTCAACTCTCAATCCAAGGCAAAATTGGAAATGAAGGAAGACAATTTGTGCAAACCAAAGAAAAAAAACACATACCATTCAAAATATAAAATTAAGACTTTAAGAGCAGTAGATTACATTGACTTTTGAAGAATTTGTAAACATGTTTCCACAGATATGAGGCAGCCTTCAGATGTACAGTGCACAGAAACAAGATGTGAACACTATATTCCATGTTCCAAGAATGGGTGTTGTAATAATCCTGAAGGTATCTCAGGATGGAAAGTTATTGTACAACACCCAATCAATCCACTCACAGAAAACTGGGAGGTTATTATATTGCAGAACTACCCGGTAATTATTACTAATAATGTGATATGCAATGATTAGTTTTAGCTCTATCTCTTTGCTCAAAAAGACATTTTCTTGACTGCATCGTACGACATGCAGTTATGGATACCAAATGATATCCAGAAGCAATTGTTCCTGCTTAATTCCTTGGTTCTTGGTGTAAATGACTTGATCCAGGCCTAATCTTGCCTATTCCTGTGTCTGTGTAGAACTGATTCAAGGGAATAGCAATGTATATATATATATATATATGTACATACATATATATATATATGTATACATTGTCAAAGCTGACAGGTCTTCCCACAGTACTCTCTTTGTGTGAATTTGACTATATTATTTGACCCTAATCATTTTTAGGAGAAATTATCATGACTTAATTGGATTCAGTCCTGAGTTATTACTGCCTGAGGTATGGTGTTATCAGATGTCACAGGCTTGGAACTATTTCAGGAGAATCCTAAATCATACCTAGGTTCCTTACTGACATTGGATCATTATCGGGCAACTGTACAAACACAGTTTTAGAGACAACTGTCTGTCCATAAGAAGGGATACTGTCTTCCTTGACCACAGTTTCTCCCTTCAAAATGAAAACAAATGAGTTATACACTGGATAAAATGAAATTATTCTTGCACTTTGTATTTTTTCCCATTAGTTTCATGATACATTTTGAGAATTGCAAAAGATGCTGCAAACCTAATAATGATTTAAATGGATCAGTTTTGGATCACAATAAATATATGATACAAGACCTTAGAGAAAATAATTTTCATTTTATAAATCATAAATCATAACACTATGAGACTCACTTCTGACTAATTCTTCAGTAAACTCTTACCTTGTCATCTTTTAATCCCCCTCTTAGATAGTTTCCTCTGGAATACACACTTCTTTCCTTTTCTCACGAGTAGTTTAATCTACACCCCAGAAGACATGAAGATAAATCTTGCTTCACAAAACAGTTGCTGAGTACTTGTCTAAATTTTATGTTTATGAATTATAGCTGTAATTAGCCCTACATGAGAGAGGGATTGTTGCTGTAATAAAAGATTCCTTAATTATGGACACATATAAACCCAGGCATAAAGAAGCCAAGGCTTATTATTCAGTATGTAGATGCTTTCCTTGTGCTTTTGCCGTCAGCTCAACCACAGCAGATTATTTTTTTTATCTGATGAGGCAGCAATCAAGCTGAACTGTCACAACAGCAAAACACACCTTATGTATACTCAGAGTACATACTCTTATGTATGCCAGAGCTGAGCAATGGGTATGCAATAGAAATTGTTAGATGGATAATTTGAAGCCTCAGGCAAGAAGATTAAATTGGAGAACAGCAAAAAGAAAATCCACTAATAACAGTCCCAGGCCAACACCCAATAGAAAATCCTAACTGGTTTGTTGTCTGATATTTCTGCCCTACAAGAACTGTAAGAATCTGAACAACTTTGAATACTGACAGTGCTAAATATGTGAGCATACCTAAAGCATATTAAAATTGCTTCACTGGAGCATCATTCTGTGAATATAAATTACAGTAGCATTACAGTAGCAAACCTATTTGCATATAATTTACCACAGTATCTGCTGCATCTGTGCATTACAATGATTCAACAAAATTCATAAACAAACTAGATATCCCCTCCTAAGATAACTCCATGGAGCACTTCAGTTAATAAACACCAAAATTCACTACTTAAAAGTACTTACACCAATTATGAAACTGATTAAATTTCAGGATAACAGCCTCTCTTTCACAATAGATTCCAATGCAGAGTAAATTAGAAGGGTTTCACAGTTGCACGTTCAGAAAGTATTTCAAACTTTGAAGGATAATGGACAACATGGTGATGGACAACATACCATGCCAAATACATTTTCTGAGAATGTAAGGCTTTTTTAAAGTCACTGCTATATTGACATCAACGTCTGCATGTATTACAGTGAATTTTAACTAGTAGCTATGTAGCCCTTAGCCCATTAGCACTACTAACAGTCTAGAAGAGTAGGAGGGAGAAGGCAGAGTCAAAGCTATATTGCCAAACACAGCTGTGATGACAGCTTCAAATTCTAGGAAATAAAGTCATCTTTTTGTTGCAGCTAAAAGCTATGACTACTGCAAAGGTGATCTAATATACAGTTAAGGTGTTTTAAGGTAATCTTAACTCAAATAATAAATAAAAGGAATTACTATAGAAAAGGAAGTATGGAAATGAGTATACACCCACTGTTACACAAGTGAATTAGGATGAAGACTATAAAAATGTTTTTTCATCACCCCTATGAGTCTGACTCATCCTACATGTTACTTGTATTAAAGATAGCAGATTAGTCTTTTTCAGGCAGCACTGAAAACCTACAACCAGCTCTGCTTCATTTGTGCCCAAAGCACATTCTTCAGTGCCCAAAGTCTACATCCAGCTAAGAGCTAAAATTTTTGCTTAAGTATATGTGTACCATCAAAGTACTTCTGGCAGTCAGCAGAGAGGGAGAACTCCTCTTGCCTCCCTCCCAGCACATAATTCACCTTGTCCTGAGATGAGTGGAATGAATCACCACCTCGTGGTACCTGTAGCAAGTCTCCACTATCTAGATCTGCATCTGTGTAATACCTGACACAGATTTTAACTCCTAATCAACAGTATTGCAGGTGTCCTTCCCTTTGAGATGAGGGTTGAAGGAATCAATCCAGCATGTGCTGCTCCAGGGGATGAAGACATGCTTTAGCTAGGCAGAGCAAAGGTCAGCGCCTCTGTTCCTCTCCTTTTCTACAATTCCTTCCACGTAGTTTGTATAAGAAGCAGCTCAGCTGCCTAACCTTTAAAAGGGTTCATTCACAATCCTAGAACCAGCCACTGAGAGCTCACTCTGCTCGCCGGTAGAATGCTAGACTTTTTTGGGTAGGACATTTAGCTGCATCCCTTCCACAGCCATGTTCTTTCTCTTGACCTCAACACATATCCCATAAATTCCATGTTTCAAAGATTCATGACAGCTGACGTTTGGCTCTCACCCCACACCATAGCACCAGCATCTCACATGCTCACAGCTCAGGGCTGCAGTTTCTCCCTGTCTGTGGATGCTCTGCCACACAGATCTAGGAAAGGCACCGTGGAGACAAGCTTTGCCCAGAGTTGGGCCTCCAGAGGACAGAGGACTGGCCTCTCCCAGGGGACTGCCACAAGGCAGCTGCCTCATCCTTCCCTGCCAAGTGACTGTGTACACTGGAGGAGCAATTGATGCCTGATTAAGAGTTCAGGTAATTCAAGATCCTCTATTATTACTGTAGGCAATAAGTAGAGCAATAAAAACATGTGAAATGACTACACAAACTCTTCCAATGATTACCTATGTCAAGGAAAACTATAAAGCAATAATGCACAATCATTACTAACCTATTACTTATCAAAGTCTACCAGTTTCCAATGTTTTGTACAAGGAAACTGGTGGTAAATACCCTGTCAAATGACAGTGATCTGATGTCATCAGGAAACTGGGTTTATTATCTGCAAAACATTATCTTCCAAAAATAAATGCAGTAAAAATGCAAATGGCATATACTCACTGGAAGGTTTGCTTTTACAATGAATCCCCTGCAAAGAGAAAGAAAAATATTATAAAAGATGAGGTAATCATAAAAATAAATAAATATTGCTTAATTATTGCACATAGATATAAACAAACCTTAAGCAAGTAAACATATTCACAATTCACAACAGAAATAATTTTCAAGACAAAAAATATTTTCAAATACAATGAAAATGCACATCACTACTGCATATGACAGCCTGATATATATAGGGACACAAGATCAGTGTTATCCTCGTTTTCATGTATTTCTTCTGAGGTGCAATTGTTACAACAAGTATAACACTTCCATCAAATACATACATCATTTTATCTGCCATTCACACTGACCAATAGCTTATTTACTGTTTTGTGAAACTTTACAATGGACTGTTTCATACCAGAGCAAAGAAGCCAAGCAATTTTTTTAATGGAAAATTTCTAGAACACTATTGAATATTATATGATTTCAGAAGATCACCCTAGCTCAATGCAAGGAATTGTTACAGTAACTGCAAATGAAGTGTAGAAATAAGACTTGCCTTTTTATTTCTGAGAGCTAGATAGACTCAGAATCCTGAAAATGAAATTAATCAGGCATATGACTTACCATGTTCAACTGGGAAACTGTTTTTGTAAGAGGCAAAATGAACTTGACACTGACATTTTAACAAGTTTCTAGCTATCTTTCAGACACACAACATCCATTTTCCAGTAAAATAAACTAAAATTCTGTAGAGGATAAAAATAACAAATCTTATTCTGAATACTATGCATGACATTCTAAAGGAAGGCTATTACTTAGCCAGCAAATACTGGTTTCTGCTGTTCTGGCATTCAAGTTTCTGCAATGTTCTCCTCTGCTTTCCTTTAAAATCAGTGTCTCATTCACAGAGACACTTCTGTCACACCCACAAAAAGAGCAGGCACCATCTGCTGCTCTCAAACGGACTGGCAGCTCTTGGTCCTTTTAAAACATTTCAGGATCTTGTCAATAAGCCAAAAATCTGTGAGTTTTAGAGCCAGCAAAAGTCTCTCAGCGGACATTTGGAAGTTTTCAAGTTGTAGGCAAACACAGAGGCTGCAGCCTGGGTAAGTATTAGCACATTATAAAATAACTATTGCTTGGTCTTCCATGAGGCTCTCATCTGCAGGTAATTCTGTCCTCCTCATAAGCACAGCTGTAGAGCAAAGTCATACTATTGCTGCAGGTGGGAAATGACAGCTGTGGCAGCTCCTGGAGTACTTGAGAAGTGTGGTTTCTGCCCTTCATTGCAGCTTTTAAGTTTTTAGCTAGATAAGCTTGGTTTTAAAGAAGCCCTGTAGAAAACCAATCACCAGGATGTAACCTGTGCTAGTTCTCATCCCTTTGTCTTTTTATCACTTTTCTTTTTAATAATCACTTCTGGAGGTAAGTAAGTTGTCATCTTTAACAATTGGCAGTTTGTCACTATGACTTATAAAAGTGCAGATGCATAAATGGTGGTATTTTAAACCACTTTTTATAATAAGACAGAGATGGTCATACACTTTCACAGACTTAAGACGGTAAAAATTACTTGTCACATTCAAGATATTACTTTGGCTGCTTCTACAAAATACTACATCAATGCTCAAAGAAAGAAATCTAAAGAAAACCAAACTTCTTTTATAACTTGTGTACTTTAATTCATAAATTCCTCAAATCCCCCTGAAGGACTGAAAAATGTAATTGATGTGACCTCATTTCTGTTTTAACATGTTCACAGAAATATTTCTGATTTATTAATTATCTCTGCCCCTTCCTCCCCTCCCCCCTCAAAAGAGCTTCATTGGTACTTTGACGACTCTCCCAATGCAGATTCATCAATATAAAGACGACCACTATAACTTTCTGAATAATTCAGTGCCACAATAAACCAATAAAAGTGGAACATACCAGCTCATATAAAATCACACTGGAATTTTAACTGCGGTTTCAGAGCCCTAATTTTGAATTATTTCTAATCAAACCCTGCAGGAGTATGCAGAAGGACAATTTGAATTCAGTCTCTTTACTTGAGGTTCTCCGTGGCCTTAGGGAGTAGAATAGACAAATATACAAAATGACTGCAAAAAATTGAGTGAGTTAGGGAGCTTGCTTTCGTGGTGAGAAAACCTAACTATTGGATCAACTAATTGCTGAGCTACTGCTTATTGGAAGAAATTTACTCTCATGAGGTTGATAATTTAGCAAATTACTTTCGTATTTTTTAACTTCCTATTCTGCAGCCAGACTACTGAAAATATTTTGGTTAGGTGGCTTGAGAGAGTTTCCAATTGACAGTCAGAATCTCTTAGAACATCATTAAACTAACTGTTCTCGCTGGTTACAATCATGGTGCAAAAATACATTAGAAAAAAATCAAGATCTCATTGAAGTAAACAACAAAAATCTCACAAAACTCACAGAATTCAGCCTTTTACTTAAAGAAGGAAAGTGCTTTGGAATCCCTGTTACAACACCTGAGAAATGCAAACTATATGTAAAAAAATAATATTGAGTTACAAACAAGAAAAAAACATACCCACTACTGTGAGGTTGTGGGACAATGTAGAAATCCTACTACACCTTCTAGTCTATCCTAATTAAATTTTGTTTTTCACTATTGCTCAGATGGGTCCTACCATCCAAGCACTTTCCAGTACTATCTTGAGTTGATTTTCTCATCTTCTCCATGGGGAAAAAAAAAAAAAAAACAACAAAACATATTCATCAGTGATTTTTTGTTCTGGTAGGGAATCGTTTTCTCATTCTTGGGCACTTGGTTTTGTTCTGAGTGAGGACTTGTTGGGAAGGTTTACATAAATAATCAAACATCTGCACAAACACTTGCCAGTTACAGCGAGCATTTGGTCACAGCTCAATTCCTTTTTTGTAATAAGTGTTTCTTTTTATTGTAGAATACCAAGGGGGGTGGTGGTGGTATTTTCTTTTATAATCATTCTGCAAAATAGTCAAAAAAGACCATTTGTCTCAAAGAAGAACTCAAATAAATTAACCAAGTTCCTCTCCCACTTTCTATATCTTTTGTTTTCAGGAATTTTCAGTGATGAATGCAATAGAAAAACATAGCACAGTAAAACCAGAATGGAAATTTTCTTCCCCTTTCACAAATGCTGTGGGTGTCTTTTATGCAAAAATGAGATTGTGAACATGACAGTATATTTTACTCCTATACAGAGAGCATCTTTGATTCATATCTGCTTTGGCAAAGAGCCTAAGCAAAATATACTTACACAATGCGCAAACAGTTAGGGATTTTCCTATTTCTCTAGGGTTTTCCCCATTTGTGGTATTACTCAACTGTAGCTAGAGGTTATCTGAACAGACACCACTAATGTGCAGCATTCTGAATAGAAGGTGTGGTGCCAACATTTTAGCTAGCACAGCAAATCTTCTCAATCCAAGCCAACCGTAATATCACATTGTTTTGTCTAAGACTATAGAGAAGAAAGTGAGATCAGCAGAGGAAGACTTAGATTGGGGGGCACAGAGAGTATTTTCATGGATTAAAATTGCCAAGGAAAAGAAACAGAGATTAGACCTGCTTCCCATTTCCTCTCGTATCTCCAGGCACTGAATTAAGTGTAGAAGTGTGGAAATTCTTCCCTGAATGTTCTGTCATGCAGAAAAGAGCTTGAGGCAAATTTGGTTTCATGCTCTACCTATTAGCTCTGTCATATTTCGTTCATAGAAGAGTCCATGGCAGCTCTTCCACAACTCCATAAGGAATAGTAATATGCCTGAAAAGCCTTAAAACATATTCTTTAATTGGGACCAGGTAGTCAGACATTTAATATTCATTCATTTAGGTGCCTACATCAAAGTCGGCGGATGTGCAATGAACAGTTTTTCCTTTTTTGAAAGATCCTCAGTGGCAAAGCTATTACCTACATTCCTACTTTAGGTTCAGTTGTCAGAGAGGGCAGAGAAAAAGGAACATGACCATCTTGTGATGTTTCCCTCTATTCCAGTAACTTCTGTTCTTTGCCCACCACTAAAAGCAAGCATGGGTCTCTACATAGTATTGCAACACAGGGAAAGTCTTGCCTCGATGCAGTGTGGTCTTGTAATAACCCATGTGCAAACTCTAGCCAAAAGACTGACAAAGACGATGATAATCATGTTCTTTTAGATTTCCAGAGAGGGGATGATTTGCACAAATTCATCTTCTTCTGCACACAATTAGAAAAGATCTCCCAAATCACTGGTTCTAGTCCACTGATAACCATGGGTGCCACATCATCTAATCCCTTCAAAAACTAGTGAAGCTTTGTTTTATTATTAGTCAGGCTTTCATGTGCACTGCGCCAATAGCCAAGGCTATTCCATAACCCCTGTTCTCTGACAGCATCAAATATCTTAATTTTTAATGTAAACACAATAATCATAGAATAGTAGAATCATAGAATGATTAGAGTTGGAAGGGACTTTAAAGACCATCTAGGTCCCATCCTCTGTCATGGGCAAGGACACCTCCCATTAGACCAGGTTACTCAAAGCCCCATCCAGCCTGGTCTTGAACTCTTCCAGGGATGGGGCATCCACAGCTTCTCTGGGCAACATGTTACAGTGTCTCAACACCCCCATAGTAAAAAATTTCTTCATAATATCTGATTCCTCATCCTAGCACTACATGCCCTTGAATAAAAGTATCTGTCCAACTTTCTTGTAGGTCCCCTTTAGACACTGAAAGGCCACAATAGTTCCCTGTGGAGCCTTCTCTTCTGTGGGATGAACAACCCAAACATTCTCAGCCTGTCTTCACAGGAGAGGTGCTTCAGCCCTCAGATTGTTTTTGTGGCCCTCCTCTGGACCCACTCCAACAGGTCCATGTCCTTGTTGTGCCAAAAACTCCAGAGCTGGATGCAGTAGTCCAGGTGGGGTCTCACCAGAATGGAGCAGAGGGGCAAAATCACCTCCCTTGATCTGCTGGCCATGCTTCTTTCTATGCAGCCCAGGATACAGTTGGTCTTCTGGGCTGCAAGCTTCTATATCTGCTCAACCCATTCATTGAGGGGAAAGCCTACAGATGCTGGGCCACAAGAGTCCTAAATGATTTCTCATGGCCTCTAGTGAAAACCTGACCATCATCTCCATAAAGAAAAGGGTCTTTGAGCAGTAGACACCCACAGTCAAAGTGCTGTGGATCTGTACAATTTAAGAACTTTGGATGGAAGCAGAGAGGATTCAGAGCTGCATTATAAGCTCCTCAGACTACCAACAAATGACAACTATTTCTTTCTTTAAGACATTCATCCCCAGAAAACTTGTAGGGAGAATATCACAAATGTAAACAGCTGAGTATGCTTCAGTATGCTTTTACCAGAGATACTTTCACAGGTGAGGGAGATGATACTGGCATAGCACTTTATATGTCCTTGAGGGTGGTGGGGATTTCAATCTCACAGGACTTTTCTCATTCTTTCTTATAAAGGTCACCCCTGTATTTATCTTACCAAATGTAAGAAAAGAAAATTCTTTACAGTAAGAGAAAGCACAGAGATGACTCCTGTCCCACCAAAAAAAAAAATCTTAACTATATCAAGGTCAAGTATTTATACCAAAAAAGTGTGTTATTGGAAATGGGGAAAATAAAAAATAACACGCCTACAGAACACACTTGGCAATTGAATAAAATTGTGGTTATATTTACTGATAACCAGAAGAATTATAATCAGTAATACACATAATATGAAAACTTAGAACTTTTAAAAATTTATAGCTAGTACTGCTGATACAGTGTCCCAAAAAGACCTTTTCTCAAAAGGAGCATCTGTATTTGTTTTGATGTCATGTAATTACTTTCATTGCCAAGGTAAAACTATCTTACTGATGATCCTTTTAAATTTTTGGCAAACCACAAGGTTGCTCTACAACTTCTACTGACAAGGTGGTAATCAGATACATGGAAACAGTGTGCAATGATATCAGCTAAGCAATTGTAAAGGAAACATTTAGGCTGTTATCCATGCAGAAAAGAAATAGGCACCTGAGCTTATGGCAAAGCATTATTTTGGATTACTCTGAACTACTGCTTCCTCAGGACCACCTGGATGTTGCTCGATTTTACAGAATGCTGGAAAAAAACCATCTGACTCTCTCCTAGGCACTACCCATCTCCGAGCTTCTCTGTGCGCTGAACAAAACCAATCCGATTACATCGGTGCAGTGCTGAACCTGAGAGGGGTATGTACGACCGAGAAGTGGGATATTAAGCTCAGGCTCAGTGCAGTGCTAACAGGGTCACGTGTTTTTTGGATGAGAGCTGGCTTGTGTCCAACAGAGCAAGGTAAGGTCTGCCTGCAACAACACTATGTTGATGTGCTCTCAACTAAGCAGTGAACTGACAATGAACAGCAGGGAAGAGATTACTTGGTTCATTGAACGTTACTGGACAATATTCAGTAAGGTTTCACAGTGGTCTAAAGCATGGCTTTTTACCAATTTTTGTTTCCTGCAACATCTGCCATGTCACGTGTATACGTAAATGTATAGACCCTGTCGTCCACAACCTGCTGTTTGCTGCAAGGCCAACACTTCCATTACAGTCCAGTAGTACTTCAATAATACAGGAACACGACTAACACACAAGACCCTCAAGCCCCGTAGATTTTTGTCCTTCTCTTTACTGCTCCTGCTCAGGTAAAAGACATTTCTGTCTTCAAGTCAGTATGTATTTCCTCTTGCATTGTATTCAGTCATAGAACACCAGGTTGGAAGGGACCTCAAAGATCATCTGGTCCAACCAAGAAGGTCCAGCAACCTGTCCAGCTGAATCTGAAAAGTGTCCAGTAATGAGGAATCCACCACTACCCTGGGGAGATTATTCCAATGGATGATTGTTCTCATTAGGGAAAAATTTCCTCTTGTGTCCAGTCAGAATCTCCCCAGGAGTAACTTGTACCGATTACCTCTCATCTTTTCCATGTGACTCCCCGTAAAAAGGGAGACTCTATTTTCTTTGTAGCCACCGTTTAAAAACTGGAACATGGTGATAAGGTCTCTCCTAAGCCTTCTCTTTTCTCAAAGCTGAACAAACCCAGTTGTCTCAGCCTTTCCCTCTAAGGGAGGCTTCCCAGTCCTTTATTATCTTGGTGGCCCTCTTCTGAACCCTCTCCAACCTGTCCACATCTTTTTTGCATAGCAGGGACCAAAACTGAACACAGTATTCCAGGTGTGACCTGACAAGCACTGAGGAGAGTGGAATGATGACTTTTCGGTCTCTGCTGGCGATGCCCTCATTGGTGCAGCCCAGCATCCTGTTGGCTTGCTTTGTCGCAGCAGCACTCATATTGAGCTTGTTGTCCACCAGGACCCCCAGGTCCTTTTCCACAGAGCTGTTCTCCAGACATGTAGATCCCAGCCTGTGCTGCATTCCTGGACTATGCTTTCCCAGACGCAAGACCACACACTTGCCCTTGTTGAACTTCAGAAGGTTCTTGTTAGCCCACTCTTCCACGGTATCCAGGTCTTCCTTCAGGGTGACTCTCCCTTCCGAAGTGTCCACTTTCCCGCTCAGTTTGGTGCCATCAGGAAATTCATCAGGGTACACTTGATCCCATCATCCAGATCACTTATGAAGATAATTAATAGCGTTTGGCCCAATATCAATCCCTGGGTGACCCTACTTGTTGCCAGTTTGAAAAGAAGCTAATTACCAACACCCTCTGGGTAGGGCCTGTCAGCTAGTTCCCACCCACTACACAGACCACTTTTCTAGACCATAACACATCAGTTTCTCTAGGAGGAGGCTGTGGGAACCATGTCAAAAGCCTTGGAGAAATCCAAGTAGACAATGTCCACTGCTCGCCCCACATGAACCGAGCAGGTTACCTTATTGTAGAAGGCAATCAGGTTTGTCAAGCACAACTTGCCCTTGATGAATCCATGCTGGCTTTTCCCAATCACATGCTCCATTTGACTTGTGAAAGCCCCCAGAATAATATGTTCCATAACTTTCCCAGGGACTGAAGCAAGAATTATGTGCCCAAAAATTTCCTGGATCCTCCATTAAGCCCCCCCTGTAGATGGGTGTGACACTGGCCTTGTTCCAGTCTTCCAGGACCTGATGTCCACGACTTCTCAAAGATTATGGAGAGTGGCCGTTTAACAATGTCAGTTAGCTCTCTGAACACCCTCAGGTGGATAATGTCAGGGCCCATCAATTTGTAGGGGTCAAACTCCTCCAACTGTTCACATACCATCTCTGCCTTCACTGGCAGTGAGTCTGTGTTTGCATCAACCTGGATTTTTCTTCCCAAGACCTGGGCCCCAACAATGCTGGTAAGAACAGAGGTGAAGAAAGTGTTGAGAACCTCTGCCTTTTCAGCATTGTTGGTGACTAATTCACGTTACCTGTTTAAGAGCAGGCAAATATTTTCTTTCTAGTTCTGCTTGTTGTTGTTTGCCTATCAGAAGAGCCCTTTCTTACAGTTTTTGATATCTCTGGCCAATTTCAATTCAAGCTGAGCTTTTGCTTTTCTAACTGCACCTCTGCATGCCCTAGAAGTGCCCTTGTTCTCAATGTTCCTCTTTTCCACCTCTGGTACACTTCTCTTTCGTTTTTGACCAGACTCAGAAGCTCATAGTTAAGCCAAGGGGGTCTCTTGCTCTGCCTACTTCCCTCTCCTTTTAAGGGGATGAACTGGTTTTGTGCTTCCAGAGATTCCAGAAAAACTCAGAGCACTCACTGGCTCCTTTATCCTCTGTGGAAACTTCCCACAGAATCTCTCACAGCTGAGCTCTAAGCAAGCTGAAGTTTGATCTAAGAGCAGATGCAGAGGAATCCTGTTCCTATATTTTAACTGGACTGCCCCATATTTCAGCTGGACTGCATGTAGTATATAACATCTTCTGACCAGTACTGTGGCTGCATGGCTGTGCCCCTCTTACAGAGCAGAACAAGTGAAAGAGTTGGCAGAGAATAATTACGTTTCTGGGAACTCTTTGCAGTGACATGCATTTATCCTATAAGTAAATGCCCAGTCAAAACAATATCGCTTTGAGGTCTCCAAACTGGGAAGAATATTTCCCCTCTTGTGTTTTTTTTTAAGTGATTTGTATATAAAAATAATGCTGTGATACAAAAAGGGCCTACATAAAAACCACTTGCTTTTAAATTTATTGGACCAAAGGGAGCTATGACAGTCTGAAATAAAAGCTGCCTGTTCTATTGTATGCTTCAACTCCAGGACTAGAAGCAGAATTTGCTTGAAGCAACAGTATGCTCTAGCTTCTTTTTTTTAGAAATTAAAACCAAAAAAATAAAATAAAACAAAAAAAAATTGTCAATCATTTTGATGTCGTGTTTCCTAAAATATTAATACAAGTTGTTAACAAAACAGAACTGCATACAATAGGCAAAGTAAAATTAAAAGGCACTTTGAATGCCATACCCTCAGCTGGTATAAATCAGCACCATCCCATACACAGGGTGTCAAAAATTTCAGACCACTCAGCTACTTGAAAGCACAACTAATCTACCAAATCAGCACTTCTAGTCTAACAATGAGACAGGGACATTCTAGTACAGCATTAATGTTTATTTAAATGAATGAATGGAGAACTCACACGGAGAATGATAAGATGGAATCAAAGACATGTATGGTGGAAGGGATCTCAAGGTCACCAAGTCCAGCCTCTTGCTAGAAGAACAACTAAGATCAACACCACTTCAAGTCAGCCATTACTTTGACTATTGAAAAACTGGAGGACACAGATTCCACAAAGTCTCCAGACAACCATGGATATCCCCTGCTTTGAGGTTCAGATGGTACAATGATCTCAGCAGCATAGAAGAGGCTACAAGAAAAATTTAGTCAAGATCCCTCAGCAGCACTGACAGTACCAAAACTTGCAGCCTCAGAGGTAACTGGAAAAGCAAGAATTGAAGTGAATATTATGAGAAGAGACCCTCCAGGACAAAGTTACTACTCCTGCTGCTCCTGAAGGCAGGGGTTATTTCTTTTGGAAATACATATTTTTCTTTTGGCTTCTAGATCTTTTTCTATTCCAGTTACTATCTTCTGATACATCCTAATGCTATTGCTCAGCAAGAGGGAATATATTGCAGGCCTGGTTTCCAGTGCTCTAACACATAGAGTGAAGCCCTCACCATTTTGCACTATGAAACTACTCATTTTGTTTATGTTTAGAATCAGTCCCAGAAGCAGAACTGTGCTCTGCTGTACACTGTGACCTTTATAAATGATAGAATTGTAGAATTATTTAGCTTGGAAAGGACCTTTAAAATCACTGAGTCCAACTGTAAATCTAACACTGCGAAGTCCACCACTAAACCACGTCTCTCAGCACCACATCTACCCTTCTTTTAAATATCCCCAGGGATGGTAACTCAACCATTTCCCTGGACAGTCTGTTACAATGCTTGTATCAAGTGAAACATTTTTCCTAATATCCATCCTAAACCTTCTCTGTCACAACTTGATTTCCTCTCATCCTATTGTTTGTTACTTTGGAAAACAGACCAACCTCCATCTCACTACAACCTCCTTTCAGGTAGTTGTAGAGAGCGATAAGGTCTCCCCTCAGTTTCCTCTTCTCCAAGCTAAACAGCCCCAGTTCCTTCTGCCACTCAGCATAACACATATGCTCTAGATCCTTCACCAGCTTCGTTGCCCATCTCTGGACATGCTCAGCACCTCAATGTCCTTCTTGTAAGTAAAGGGCCCAGAATGAACACAGTACTCAAGGTGGGGCCTGACCAGTGCCAAGGAGGGGAATGATCACTTCCCTAGTCCTGCTGGCCACACTATTTCTGATACAGGCCAGGAAGCTCTTGGTCTTCTTGGCCACCTGGGCACACAGCAGGCTCATATTCAACCAGCTGTCAAACAACACCCCCAGGTCCTTTTCTGACAGGCAGGTGTTCAGCCACTCTTCCCCAAGCCTATAGCGCTGCATGGGCTTGTTCTGGCCTAAGTGTCAGAGGCTTTCTGGCCAGGGTGTTAGAGGGCTGGATCAGGAGGCTGTTCACGAAACTAACCTGATCTCCTTATACAACAGTGACCTGCTTAGTGGATGAGTGAAAGGCTATGGATGTTATCTACCTAGACTTCAGTAAAGCCTTTGACACTGTTTCCCACAGCATTCTCCTGGAGAGACTGGCTTGAATGGACAGACTCTTCACTGGGTGAAAAACTGGCTGGCTGGCTGGCTGGGCCCAGAGAGTGGTTGTGAATGGATTTAAATCCAATTGGTGGCTGTTCTCAAGTGATGTTCCCCAGGACTCAGAATTTGGGACAGTTCTGTTTAATATCTTTACCAATAATCTGGATGGGGGGACCAAGTACATCCTCAGTATGTTTGCAGACAACACCAAGTTGGGCAGGAGCATTGATCTGCTTGAGAGTAGGAAGGCTCTACAGAAGGACAGACTGGATCAATGGGCCAAGGCCAATTGTATGAAGTTCAACAAGTTCTGGGTCCTGCACCATCATTAAGGTCTAGATAATCAAAACACTCTCTAACATACAGGGCTACCCCACCACTTCTTCCTGGCCTGTCCCTTCTGAAGAGTTTATACGCGTGCATTGCACATTCCAGTTGTGTAAGTCATCCCACCATGTTCCTGTGATTGCATCTATGTCATATTTTTTCCGCTGCACAATGGCTTCCATTTGTTGCCCATGCTACAAGCATTGGTATAGATGCACTTCAGTTGGGCTACTGATACCACCACCTTTTTAGATGAAGAAGCCCTAATACTTATTTGGGCATTCTCAAGAGCTTCTGTGGTTTCTAACACACCAATAACCCTTGCATCTTTGCTGCTGTATGGATCTTCATCTTCTACCTCCACTGAGATGGCAGACCCAAGGAAGTTGCTAGCACACTGTCCCTCAAACATTTGTTTATCTTTAGCAAGCCTGCTTTTATCCCTTTCCCATTTCAAATCTATTTTAAAGCTCCTTCACATGCCAGCATGCTCCCATGTACAAATTGTGGGGGACTATGCTTGATTGAAACTCTTTCCACTGATTTGAATGAACTTTGAATCAGATCCAAGTGGGGAAAAACTTTTTGTCTACAGAAGTCTTAGCTTTGCCCATGAGAAAAGTCTCATATCATTTCCAAGTAAGACAATTTCTCTGTGGAGATTTTGTATTACTACTGGTAAGGAAATGAAGCAAAAGTTTGCAGTCATTTGCAAAATAAGATTTAAGCCAGCCAAATCTAAAAGAGCATTTAGGCACCTGAAACATGATTTAAGCAAACTGTGAACTCAGCTGAACATCATGATACATAATACCCTATTAATTGCCACCCAACACTAGAGGCACCTAAGCTTATTAGGCACCTACTTTTCTAATCTGAAAGCTCCCAGATGCATCTAGTTTATGACCAGAATGAGGCTCTTTGGTATAGCATACACCCACTTGTGAGACACCCATCTCCCCCAGCATAGCAGGTGACTGAAGGAGATCTAATAATAACAGGTCAAATTAACAAAGCTCAAGCCTAGCTTCTTTCAAACTGGAAATATTAAAAGAGGAAAGCAAAATATGGGCATATTCCAGCTTTTATACTCTAGCTTTCAAGTCCTTACCCGAAGGGACAGCCAGGACCAACGCCCTCCTTAACCTGAAGCAGTTCTAACCCTGAGTTGTTTGTTTGCCATGCTGCCCAGTAAATGAGAGGGATTCCCAGGCCTCCTGTCAAAGCAGTGATACTGTGTAAAGAGGAAATGAAAGAATGATGATCTGAGAGAGGTTGCGGTGTAATTTTTAAACCTGAGCACTTTCGACATTCAAATGGGAGATTTGTATCCTACTTCAAAGACCACTTATATTTTATTTTAGGCAGTCATCAGAAAAAAACACAGAAACTGAAACTTTGGGAAAGTGGCTCCCAGCAGCTACTCTGAAGAGAAAACATCAAACTCTGGCTCATAACTCAGGTGTCTGGGCTCCAGAAAGCAGAGTTCAGACTAACCTGGTGCTTAACTTTTCCCCTTTTGCCTAACTTGAGGCAGCACAATGCTGAGCACACAGGTTTCTCACGCTGCCCTGTCAAGTCACTAATGCTTTCTTACAATCTCTATTTAATCTGTATTTAATAACCTGGAACCATAGGAAAGGAGCAGGGTCATAGAACGGGTGAATGTTGTACAAATACTATCCTGAAATGTTGGAGGAGGAGATTTTGGAGAGAGAATTATTTCCTAACTATTCATATTTGTATTATTATAGCATCTGAATCCTACATGAGGAATCTTATACCAGAATCCCTGCATACAGGCCTTTCTTCTCCTATCAAGACCAACAAAAGCCAAAAACACCTTTTGCTGAAAGACTTAGCAGTGTGAGTACATAAAAAATCAAAAACAATTCAGAATTTTCCATCTACAAAAACTCTACTGAAAATATCTATGCATTCCAGCAGAGACATTTTCTGTTTGAGATAACTGATACAGAAGCTAGTTATGATAAATTTGGAAATGCTAAGGAAGAATAGATAATATAAAATACAAAATAAAAAATAATTACTCAAAAAGTCATTACATAGTCTATTTCTCTTTTTATTGTTAACACATAATTTTGTAGGGGTTTTAGGGAGTGAAAAAATGGAAAAAAAAATCCAGCTACAGAATAATCATATAGTTTTGCTTTATCTTGTGCATCTTCCACGTACTGTAGTTACTAAAGTTAGCACATCCAATTAAAGGAGGCAGAGGTCCAGAAAAAAAAAAAAAGACTTCCAAAGATGCAGGATTCTAACAACTTTACAACAGCAGCATTGTTTCAGCTCACTCTCCTGATCACGCTGTTGTCCCTAGAGGCAGCACTAATTCCTGGGCATGGTCTCAGCTTAATAAACCCATCAGCATTCAGTACCTTCATATGTTGCTTCATCCTATGCTTCATATTTAATGATGGCCCTTACTCACTGAAAACCACCTCTGCCACATATTCACCTAAAAAGCGTATGTGTTTTTTCCTCCCTAAATGCAAGAGAAAATAAGCTACAAAGGCAGGCTGAATGGTAACAGAGATGCTCTAGAAATTATTCTATTATATATAAATATAATATATTGAAAACGAGGGGAAAAAATTAAAAGAACACATACTGACAAAACTAAGTATGAAGCATGACACTATGATGAGAATTGCAAAAAAATAAATTAAATTCACCAAAAAACCCCACAAATAGGGAAAAATTTAAAGATATTAAAATTTTAAAGATAATGGAGGAAACTGTCGTTGAAGTCATGGAAGGAAGAACAGCAGATTAGGGAGATGAGGAAATGGGAAAAAGACCAAGGAAGTTTGCATATGTAGGGATGAAAGGGAAAAACAAAACTGAAGACAGTGTAATGTATTAACTGCAATAAATTCTATTTCCTCAAAGTTTTTCCAAGAAAAGACAATGAATGCACATCTAGTACTGTACAATGTTGTTTATATGATTCATACTTTCTGAAAATATGTAGGCAAGTAGAGGCAATTCTCAACAATCAGTTTTCCAGAAATGATTGAAATTTACCACACATATTCAAAGCAACTAAGTTAAAACAATTTCTTGCAAGACAAAGAGGCACAGATAATTTCTGAACTAAAACTCTCTTCATTTTTGCATAAATACTTCCTGAATGAGCTTGCATCTCATCAGGTTTTCATGGTGAGTCCTATATCTTGCCTGCTGAAAGGGCAGGATATGCAATACATATGTGTTACTGTTCCAAAGGAATAAGTTAAATATGACTTGAAAGACCATGTTTAGATCCCACAAAAGAGAAAATGATGAATGAAAGCAGAGATACTAGGGTTAGAAAAGAACTCCAGATGCCATATACTCTACATTTCCGCCTAAGGAAGAATAACCTTTATCTGAGGCATATGTGGAGAGCTCTATAAGCTCCACAGGCAACCTATTCCAATGCTCAGAATCATTAGTTACTGTTAGTTTCCATCTTATTCATAATCTCAGAAAATTCCTACAATTGTGAAGGCAGGGTCAGAACACATCACATCAGATGTGTCAGTAGTTCACAGCTGGTCTGGACCTTCCTCAGCAGCACACTATTACTGTTTTAAGATGGCAAGTAATTTCCTGGTTTCAAAAAAAATAGCCAATAAATGTTAAAAAAATCAAACACAAAGTTTTACAAGAAAAAATATTTTCCTGAGAGCATTAAAACTATTATGAAAACATCTCTGCCAGAGTTGATACATAAAATCTTGTGATCGTTTTGTGGGGATGTGGGTAACATAACGCATAGAACTTCAAAAGATAACCAGAGGAACGGAGCACCTCTCCTATGAGGACAGGCTGAGAGAGCTGGGGTTGTTCAGCCTGGAGAAGAGAAGGCTCCAGGGAAACCTTGTAGCAGCCTTCCAACATCTGAAGGGAGCCTACAGGAGAGCCAGAGAGGGACTCTTCATCACAAAGTGTAGTGACTGGAAAAGGGGTAATGGTTTGAAATTAAAAGAGGGGAGATTTAGACTGGATACCAGAAATTAATTCTTTATAGTGAGGGTGGTGATACACCAGAACAGGTTTCCCAGGGAAGTTGTGGATGCACCATCCCTGGAAGTGTACAAGGCCAGACTGGATGGGGCTTTGAGCAACCTGCTCTAGTGGGAGCACTGGAACAGATTCTATGATTCTACCATTGCTCTTCTTGCAAATTCTGAATTGCAGAGCTTTCTCCATCTTGACCTCCTCTGAATGAAGTGGTGGTAGGTGCTCTAAGAACTACTGGAGAGTTCTTTAAGTCCCTGCTTGTACCTGTCACTGGTGGTTTTTTTCTCAGGGGGTGTGGAAATGGGATGGCAACAGCAAGAAACATGGAAGGCAAGTGTCTCATGTCATTGACAAGCTATTTTTGACCCTAAGAATAAGTGTAAAACAGAATCCAAGAGAAAAGTCACACAAACTTGCTAAACTGTAACTCTCCTGACTCCCAGCAGGGAAGGGAAGCAGAGATATCTAAGCAGATGGGTTAATATCACTCAAATACAGTGACTCAACATGATTGAGCCCCTGAAGTATGACTGCTTTGACTAATGAGTACTTAACACTTAATTATAGTATTCAAAACACTTAATTAAAAAAACATAATTAAGACATCACACAGGAAGGTCAGCACTATTTTGTACTTGTGAAAACTGGAGAAAGGAAATTACTTGAATAGGGCCACACAAGTGAGTCAATGACAGGCAGGGATGCAAAACCCAGGCTTCCCATCAAGGGCATGCTCTCATGGATTGCAGTGCATCTCAGCAAATATTAGCTGAGGATGTATTTTTATGCATCTCCTCTAGTCACCAGGTATATTGATACCTACAAAAAAAACCACTTATGGTGAATCATCATCCTGCACTGAGACTTCACACTGTACCTCTCTCTCACTCACTCTGAGGAAGCCAGGCCTCTGATCAGTCTCTTTAGACATATTCCATGTCAAAAATTATTTTTTCACGGATTTTAGAGAACAACTGACCTATGTCACCTAGATTATCATGTCCATTTTTTAGAGGCTTGGGATCACTTTGAAAATAGGAATTGCTTACCTAAATAACAAACAATGCCAATTTACGTCAGCTGACATAGTGGCCTAAGGGCTGTATTATTTTGCAGTGTGTAGTATTCAGCAAGAATGAACTGATCCATGGCATAAATATCCAGTAGGGAAACACCACATACTTCAACTATGAATAGCATGAACGGGCAGCAGCTATATCAAGAATTTGCTGCCAATAACCTTTATTATTGCAGGGAAATCCCAGATTCAGTTTAGGGTTTCCTTCTTTATCCATGGACTTTGGAAACGTTACTACATTTAATGGCAGACAATACAAATACTATTTCATAGTTTTCTGAAGGGATTTTTTTTATTGTAGTGCTCTTGATCTTAACCAGCTGTTGAGTCAAATTTGGCATATGCCCGTTTCTTTGTGTACAGCCTCAAAACAATGTGGATTGTAAAATGAGTAGGGCACAAACACAATTTCTGTTGCAGGCTGGGATTCCCCTATGCTTTTACAGTGAAACTCGGTTGATAACTACGTTTGCTATTGGGTGAGGCATGCAGACCAAGCCCATTGTATTTAACCTTTGAATACCAGAATATCATGCAAGCTCTAAAACCAAGCAATTAAAATAAGGAAGGAGAAATAAATCATAACACATAATAAATGCTTGGTTTTTCCTTTGCCATCACTCAGCCCACAATGTATATTTCATGTAATGCTAGCATAATCATCCAACGTTCTCTCAGTCTTTTCTGTACTGAACAGAAGTACAGTTTGTGGTATAATAATGAAACCTGGATATTGCCTTATACAAGGCAATGCAATAAATAATGTCTGGCTGAATACTCACGGTAAGCTAAGAATGATTCATAAAGTTGTAGTAAGATCCAAAATCTAAACACTTCAGTGTGAAGGGTTTTTAAGTCACATATCTCAAAACAGTTATGTCACTATTTCCCTCTTAAGTGCAACCAATGCTTTACTCTGATAAGGTGGACCCAAGGAGGTAAAAACAAATATTCAAGGGACATAGCCATTTTAAAATGGTCAAACCCAAACCTTATTAAACCTGCTCAAAACATTCTGACAGTACACACACTGTCTGTATTTGAAAAATACAGAAAAATGCAAATTAACTGCATTCATTCCCCTATTGCTTTATGAAGAACCACACAACCTCAGGGTCCACTCTGCAGAAGAGAAATCCACTATATAAACTTATAGGAAAAATTCATAAAGAAAAAAAAAATTTTCTGTAATACTCCCTTGTAGCAATAGCAGCTACAGAAAACTTCTGATAGTTTTAAAATTACAGTATCTCATTATCACATTAAGTTAATTGATAGAAAAAACCAGCATTGATTCTTCACTTTGTGATCTGATATGTTATACATATACATTGCAGTACACATATATTGCACATAGAAAAAGGCAAATTGTAACCCCTGGTTAGTGCCCCTATAAACACCATTGAGTTATAAACTATGGAGAAGATAAAATGTTCCCTTTTAAAGTAATTCAGGTAGGAAAGGGATTGAGACCATAAATTCTGGTACATTATGTAGGGAAATTGAAGTTACTTCCAAAGGAAAAGGAAGAAGGAGTTTTCTTTAACAAGCAAGTCATAAGACTCTAAAGTTCATTTAGCTAAAATGCTCTGCACTAGATTGAAAATGCTAGCCTGGCAGTAATTTTTCCTGTTGAGATCATTATTGTTCCCAGTCAGAAAACATTTTTGTCTTAAAAAGTCACTAATGCATTCAAGATTCTACTGAATACAATTAGCAGAGACATTACATAGGGAATATGAACTGAGTCCTATCTCTAACATCACAAATGATTGATTGACTTCATTATACTGGAAACAATGTATTTTCCTGTAAATTTTAAAAAATACACCTTTCTCAGTTATCCAGCATTCAATATTGGAAAAGTTGTAAGATAAACTCTTAAGGCAAAAAAAGGAATCCAGCCTATCAAATCTCAGGGTTGTGTCTGTATCTTAGGCATCTAGCAAATTGGTCTTCTTACATACATACCTAAAATATGACAGAGAAAGGTGCCCTTTAAGGTCCCCAGAAATAAATCCTATCCCCTACACTGAATCCCACCAAAAAAGGTTGATATTGCTCTCTACATGCTTAACCATACACACTTTATAGGGATCAATTAGAATGCTAAATCATTTATATTTTAAACTCTCATTGCAGCAGACAACGGATCATTAATAATTAAATACATGTGTGCTTGCATTCATAAACATAAGTACATGCAAAAACTTGAAAAGTGCTCAGGTACATTCAGAGATCTCATGACTCATCTCTCTTGACTATATTTTATTATTCTAAAAGCATTATCTAAGTAGATAGAGACTACAGAATTTGAATGCAGGAATGTTAAACAACCTTAAATATAGAGGGTGGGGGGGTTTTCCCTCAATCTAGTATTTCATAAGCATCTTTATTCCTGATATTTCCTAGGATACACATATAAAATATAGAATAAATTGTTGTAACAGTTACTAACTTAATATCTGGCAGTACCATTACATTTAGACAATCTTTAGTATGTCTCATTGCCTGTCCTAAACACTGGCATCTTCAAGCAGAAGTCTGTACAGACAGTCAAATTCTTTTATGCCATCAATTACACTTCTCTGTATTAAGTACATAGTTATCCTTCTCTACTAAGACTAGAAGTCAGATTCCCTACTATTTTATCCTTTTTTTTTATTTGTCTTTCAATTTACTATATTCTTACAGTTTGAGAATGCCTATAGAAGCAGAATATCTCTATACTGCCCCTTTGTGGGGATATTTGGAAACATACAAAATCGAAAGCTATTAATGAGATGGTGTGGTTCACACTCCACTTTTATGTACATACATAAGTCATTACATTTGATACTGCAGTTACATTCACCGTACAAAATTAAAAACAGGTTTTACTCTTTCTCAAGCTTAATTCATTTATTCACAGGAAAGTCAGTGTTTTGTATATTCCTAACAGTTAGCAATTTTTGAAACCTCCTGTACCTCCCTCCCTCATCTCTCTGGCACCACTGCAGTTGTAAAAACTGACTCTCAAAAGTAATGAATATGAACTAAATCATTTTTTTCAAATACAAAATCCAGATTTAAAAAAGGTACTAAAAACAGCAGTTAGAAATACGGCAAAATGCATTTTCTTACACCCTTTCTAACAGTGATCTTTGTCACTTAATTCAGAATGACAGGAATACAAAGTGAATGTTCAGAACAGCTGAAATATTTTGCTATTTTTGCTTTCATGCTTTTCTTACAATTATTTTGGCAGCATACAACTACTATATTAATAAATAGCAAATACAAACAAGTAAGAGATTACCTGAGAACATGAAAGTCCACATTCTTCAATCCTGGGAATAATCTGACAATCAGAATTCCAAAAAAGAATTATTAGAAGAATCTGAACATGAATACTTATCATCCTAAATTGAAAAAAAAAAAAAAAAGGCAAAACCTCAGAAGAAACCTTCTACTCTGACAATTCTCCCTCTCGTGCCAAAACTTTAATATGAATTTTAGTCCCTCCCACAGCACCTCTGAGCTCCTCCCTCTAAAACTTTCCAAAGATAGAAAATTGCTAGTTGTGGGAAATATAAAGCATGTTCAACTCATTTCTTATGTTCCATAGTGAAAAATGGGAAATCTGAACCTCTGACTATCACAGTAAAAGCCTTTTCCTTCTGGATTTCATGTCAGGATTAGATCAGTTTTAGCAAATTTCTTTTCTGTAAGTTCTATGTATAAATGGGAATTTTGTTTCTAGAGTGATGTACTGGGCTAGTTCACTGGAATCCAAATGTATTCTTATGTCTTCTTATTTTTCTGGTTTTCTATTGCATTGAATAAAACCAGTTTTGCTGAGGTGGGTATTCTTGGAAGAGTGTTTGTTTTTCATCAGCAGGAAAACCAGATTGTTTAACCCTAGAAATCTGTGTCTTGAACTTACTTCACTTTTTATTTAATTGTATCAACAGAAACCTCTTGTTCTATAGCCTATATCTCCAATTATTGGATCTTAAACCCACTCAGGAATATGCCTGCTTTGCCACCAGCTCTGAAATCAGGGTACAAACAAGTCACAACACCTCAGTACCTGGTAGCACAACACACTGCCCAGGAATGTCTTCCTGGGTGCTACCTTGCATAGTCCCACTATCCATCACAAAGAAAAACTATTCCAAAAAACACATTCTCTGATTCATCTGGAAGCTATACGTGGTGTGCTATACCCATAGGTAGAATAGGGAGCTATTCCTCCATAGTGAGGGCTTGCTCACAACTAAAAGAGGTATCTTTCAGTAGGAAGTTCCAGAACCCACGTCCTCAGTGCTCTTGCAATACCTTTTATATCAGGTACAGTACAAAATACACAATTAACACCATCTGCTAGGATCTGGCTTTACCAATATTTTTGTTAATAAACAGGTAAAAGACAATGTCGACTCTGCCAATGTGTTGTGTTTTAAATACTTTCATGTGAGTTCAGTTTGTAAATTTTCCACTATCTTTTGGAAGATAAAGAGCAGCATCAATACCAGTACGGACAGTATTTTGGTTAAAAAGTAACAATTAAATTTTTTAATCTATACATAAAAATACACCAGACCAAACGTCTACCCAGTCGACACTACTGTGCCTAAAGGGATCACTAGCAGATGCTTATAAAAAATACTAAAGAAGTTAAGTATGCTCCTTCTGTGGCTTATTTTAGCATACATGTTGCCAAGTTCCAAGGACCTGGATCTTATGGATATCCTAAACTGAAAGCCATGTGCACATCACTGTTTTTAACAGCTGTTTCTGGACCTTTCTTAAATGAATTTGTACAACGCCTTGCATCTATTTGTCCTTTTGATGTTCAAAACTTCTTGTGGCAAGGAATTACACAATTTAACTATGTTTATTTGCTTTGATTTGATTGTAAATCTATTTCCAAATAGTTCAGTTGTGTTCCCCCCTTGGTCTTGTTTTAGAAAAAATAGAGAATGCCCATTCTCATCTCACCTTTGCCAAAACAGTCACAATTGCATTATTTCTAGTATATTGCCCCTAATTTTTCTCAGATTAAGAATATACCTCTTCATTTTTAATATACTCTTTTTTAAGATAGAGGTTCTGTACAAAATATCCAGGAGTGAGCAGAACAAGGATCTTTTACACAATAGCATACTGATGTTGATGGAATCATCAGAAGCATGATGTCCCTCTACCAAAAAGCCATTTTGACTCTTCTTAGTCTATCATTTACCAGAAGTCTACTGCGAGGCCAGTTCAGCACACACCACAGCTAGTAGTTTTGCAACTTCAATTTCAATTGCAATTTATGGTACCCTGCAGAATACTCTTTGATTACTATCTCGGATATTAGTCTTATTCCTTTGGGCTCTTTGTTTTAAAGATAGATCTGAGACAATTCCTCCAACTCACCCCTCATCAGGTTCCCTTGTAACAAACTCCACTACAAGCAAGCGCACAATTCATTCTTCTATGGTGTCATCAAGCAAAAGGTGTCCTTTCATATCTCCATTACTAGTCAGCTCCATTGACTTCTTAGGAGGCTCCCTTCTCATCTTCAGTTAAAAAAGGATGGCATTGACCTTTCTTAAAAATGTTGCATTGGGAGCTGCAAACAGATGCAGCTTACAGGTAGCATTTTGGGGAATATCTCATATACATACTGTTCCAAGTTTTCCCTACATTATTTTTAAAGATGCTCATTGTGCCTGGAAAGCTTCTACCCTTTAAACTGCTCCTTTTAATTTCCTTTTAGAGAATTATTCATTTTATATAGTTCCTTTTTTACTTACAAAGGGGAATAGCATTTTTTTGGGACATTGAACTTGTGCCACATTTGAAGAGCAGCTTTTTGAGTGGCTGCTTGGAAAGGGACCAAAAGTTCTTTCTCTTCCTACAGGGTCTGTGATCACTTGCCCCAAGCAAGTCATTAGTACTGTTTACAAATATCGTTTCTGCATCAAGCCCTAAGGTAACTCCTCCAGTTTCCATACAAATGACTGATGTCGTCCACTTATTAAGTTTCCTCCTCTCTTACTGTTTCTGGTATTTCTTAGCACACCTCTTCACATTCCAATAAAGCAGTTAGTAGCACTGTTCTAACAGTATAATCCTTAGAATCATAGAATCATATGGAAGGGGCCTCTGGAGATCATCTAGTCCAACCCACCTACCACAGCAGGTCTACCTAGAGCACGTTGTGCAGGAACTTGTCCAGGCAGGTTTTGAATGTCTCCAGAGAAGGAGACTCCACCACCTCTCTGGGCAGCCTGTTCCGGTGCTCCACCACATACTCCTTCTATGGAGGAGCAGTGTATTCAGTCCAGACAGTTTCTGTAATACCTGTTATTAAGTTCAGGAGGCAACAATCTTATTGTTACTTGCATTACTTGACAGTAAGCTTTTTTCAAATCATGTCTAAACTAGCACAATCTACTTTACCGTTCCTACATAATTTGTATCCTGGAATTGCAGTGTTCACAGTGTTCATTGTTTTTAATACCTCCGGTTACAGAACACCCATTAGGCTAATATTCCCACTAAAACCTGGGCAGTGTAATAGACACATGACACTTTTTCTGAAAACTATAATTTCTGTAGAAGCGTCTGGTCTAACAGCACAGAAAGAGGATCATATCCTGGGCTGCACCAAAAGAAGTGTGGCCAGCAGGTCAAGGGAGGTGATTGTCCCCCTCGGCTCTGCTCTGGTAAGACTCCATCTGGAGTCCAGCTCTGGGGCCCCCAACTGAAGAAGGCCATGGACCTGTTGGAACAAGTACAGGGAAGGGCCACAAAAATGATCAGAAGGCTGGAGCACCCCTCCTATGAGGGCCGGCTAAGAGAGGTGGGATTGTTCAGCCTGGAGAAGGTTCCAGGGAGACCTTATAGCAGCCTTCCAGTACCTAAAGGGAGCCTACAGGAGAGATGGGAAGGACTTCTTACAAGGGCACATAGTGATAGGAGGAGGGACAATGCTTTTAAACTGAAAGAGGGGAGATTAGATTGGGTATCAGGAAGAAATTACTCACTATGAGGGTGGTGAGACACTGCAATAGGATGCCCAGAGAAGCTGTGGATGTCCCATCCCTGGAGGAGTTCCAGACCAGACTGGATGGAGCTTTGAGCAACCTGGTCTACTTGGATGTGTTCCTGCCCATGGCAAGGGAGCAGGAAGTAGATGATCTTTAAGGTCCCTTCCAACCCAAACCATTCTATGATTTTAAAATCTATGCATGTGAAATTTATATAGGCTTTAGCTCTTAGGCTCCCTGCTCAAACAGGGCTCTAATTCTTGATAATAATTCTTGAAAATAATGTCTTGTTAACAGATCTCTTTTATTCCTTGTTCCTTACTACACCTTACCTATATTTTAATCAACGTTGTCTTGTGTTTGACTTTTCTATTACTTCATCCCTGAGGAAGAAATAATATCAAATTATGTACTATCCTGTTTCTAACAACTTCCCTCCATCTTCATAATACAGACTTAAAAAAACCTTTAATAGTCAGTACCTGCTTTTGCACTTTGGTAATACAGACACTTTGCAACCTAAAGTATTTTTAGAGCACTAGTTAAAGGGTTAAGGATACAGAAAAGCCAAAATCTAAACATTTCTGAGTCCAAGAATGTTTGAGTCCAAATCTTGCACATTTCAGCCTGGCTGCTCAGGGTCGGAGTTTTTTTTATATAAAATGCAGAGGCAGACCCTAGAGTACAGAGAAAAATCCAGTATTTCCCATTCTCCATTTTCTCTTGGGTCCACTCTGATAACTGGACCATCAGTCCAGGTTGCTTCTTAATTGCTCTCTGGATTGACAAATTTTGCATGCTCAGCTACACATTTGGCCCATTTCAAGAGAGACCAATAATATAATTCCACCACTGCTCAATTGTGTTCAAGAAACATTACATGGAAATAAAAGTTAGGACAGGTGTATCACCAGACATACCTAAGCAGCCAGACATTGATTTTGTGACTTGTTGTGTAGGATTTTAAGTACAGACTTCTATCTTGGCCATATATTTACTGTCTTTGTTGAGATAAACATGTCAGTGACTAGGTTGGAAGGCATGTCCCTGTCACATCCATACTGGAGAAGTCCCAGCCTCCTTTGGAGCACAAAGCTTTGGAGCTATATTCACACTATATTTTGCAAGAGTATCCTGTATCCAGCACTACATACTTTCATGTCTCCCCAGCACAGGCACGCATATCTTATTACTATTATTCCAGCTGTCTTGAGATGAAGGGCCATGGCCAGCACACTCCCATGGCTCCTCTTTTAACTTAGTGTGCAGTCGCACTGCCTGCACCAGGCAGCAGACATCTTGCCTCAAGGCCCCTCACATCAACCACAGGACAGACGAATGTTTGTAACTTAACAGCTTCTTGTCATGTTGGGCAAGCTCTGGAGTGGAGCTGTGTGGGGTGCTACTGTCATCACAACAATGATTCAGAACTACTTGGGAGCTGCTCTTTTCCAAGATTGTGCTTACATCCCCTGTCCAAAGTGAGCCTGCATAGCTAGGGCAGGTACCCAGTGGAGGTCATCATCAGGGCATACAGGTCCTACAGAACCACAAGACAGGTCAGTGAAACAGGAGCTGCTCAAGTTCTCCTGTATCCAGCATGTTATTGCTTCACAGGCCATAAGCAGTCGCTCCTTATTTCATCTACTTGATCCAAAGCAACTTCACTCTTTTCTCACTCCATTCCTTTCCTACAAGAGTGACAAGCATTCAGCAACGATGGCAAACATTACAGTAAGGAGAACCTTAGGAGCATTGCCTACAACCTGAAGAAGCAGTGAAAATACACATTTCAGGTAGAGGCTGGAAATGTCATTCATGCACAAGCCTGCAGTAAGAGGGGCAAAGGAAGTGTTCTGTGGGATGTGAGAAGGCTGCTATTTCACCTGGCTCATGCTGTGCTATAAGCCGGCACTTAAAGCTAAACCCAATGTTGATGAGATTACATAGTTTTTACAACTGAGCTCTCCATACATAGAAAATTGGCTACAAATTACTGACTCATAGATCTATCACCTTCTGTGCCAGTCAGGAATGCTCAGCTTTTGAACTAATAATGTTGCTAAATATTTAAAGGTTCTGTTTAAAATATTGCAAGTTAGTTGTTAATGACAAATCATCTTCAACATCATTTTATTCTCATTTTAAAATACAAACCAAACCAAACAACCCAGAAATAAATAAACAAAGCCCACTTTTTTTTTCTTCAAAGATCAAAATTTTCTGAATGACTTCAGATGTAGGGACAGAAAACAGCTGTATCACTTACCACCTTGTTGTCCATCTTTTCTGGATTGGGGTAGGCACTCATAGATAAATATTTTTTATATTTATCAATGGATTCACAATATAGCTGTAAAGGATCAGTTTTGTTACTAAACTATTGCTCATTAAGCCTAGCAATCCCTCTGGACATATTTGTCTGTCTGTTTCATCTTTTCTTACACCTAGAAGGTAAGTTTTCAGCAAGTGATTGCTACCTTTGATATTGGTTTGGTAGCGTGTCCAGCACAATGTGACTTGTATCTTTACACAACTGTAATAAAAATAGTAAAAATAACTTCTGTCTACATACATTATCCTCAGTTGTATAAACTGAATACTAGTTGTATTCTAGTTGTATAGACTAAATTCAACTTTTAAACAAATTAAATGAATGCAGAATGCATAGAACAAATACCAAAAAATGTAACAAAATTAATAACATCCTCAGTAAGATTCAAAAGCACATAAAAAATATATTGTCATGAGATATGTATAATACTGGAAGAAGGAATTTGTCAAGTTCCACAGGATGTCATAGGAATATTCTCTTACATATCCAATTGACTTAAGTCCTCCATTCTAAATAGAGTCTGCTACAACAATAAAAAACTGCTTAGACTTTAGAGCAATTTCTAGAATTATCTCTCCTTGACAAGAACATAATGCTATCATTTCATACCTGGGTTTTTTTGTTGGGTTTTTTTTTCACTCTTGAGAACAACCTTGTTTCTGTCTTCTTGTACCTGTGTACATAATCGTGACATGACTATGGCTGAAGGAAATTTGGCTGGGCTGATGTTGACTTTCGTCACCTATAGCTTAAAGTTCTACCCAAGAATAAAACTGAACATGTGACTGAAAACTATTCTTCCTGGGTTCAAAAATATATTGAACCATCTTCATGGTATAGTCAACTTTTCTGTTTTAAAAATGAGATTTGAATTACAAGAGGACTTTGGGGCCTTTGCTGTGCTTTTCCAATACTTCTTCCTCCATTACAACAGTTATATTGTAATTATTATAAGTAAATGTGTACAACTGTGTAAGAGGCCGCCATATTCAAATTGCAACCATGTTGGTTTTGAATTTGAATAAATTCAAATTGCAACCATGTTGGTTACATCAGCGGGAAAAAAAAATCCAACAGCATTTGTCCCTTAAAAAATCATATATTTACTACAAGCTAAATCCTTGGCTATTTTTAAAAGCAAAACAAAATAAGACATGACTCAAGAAATACCTTTATCTGTGTCTACATCTCTCTTGTTGATTTATTCTTTGGCCTCCTGTGGTACTCTACTGCTGACATTTAAGCAACTCACTTGAAGAAGAAAACAGAAGCTTCTGTGTTCCAGAATTCCTCTAAAATAAATCACATTATTTTAAGTTCTGTTTCACTAAATCTAATCAATCCATTAATTGTAAAGGAATTCCATTGCCTCCTTACCCTCTGGAAATGAAACACTGGTAAATCAATCCTTTGACTAACACCCAACCTACTATAGAAAAAGATTATGTTTGGGCAGTGGCACCAGCCTCTTTACTCTAAGGCATTTCTCTGAACTGTATCAAGCTCTAAAATTAAAACTCTGCCAAGTTCCTCTTCCTTATGTCATCAAACATTCATTTACGTTAAATACATTTTAAGACACAGAATGCTATTTACATCCCATAAAAAAACTTCAGCAGTCACTTAAAAAGTTCTATATGTGTGGGCTTTCACATTTTGAAGACAATAAATCTGTACCCATACTTTCTGAACTGTTGCATAATCTCTTTGGTTTTATACTTAACAACAAGCCTGCTAATGAAAAGGAGGAAATTAGACTCTGGGGAAATCCAGTGAAACAACCCATTATTCCGGGTGGAAGTATAAAAAGGGAGGCTTTTTTTTTTCCAGACTGTATACACCTCCTAAGATCATCCTATGCACTATGGTCATTTTCCACTTCAATAACAGTGAAAATTTAGCAGCAATATGTTTCCTCTAAGCCTTTTAGTGGTGCAAAATCAGCCTTGGTGACCCTGGCCAAGGTTTTAAAATAACTTCATCTGCTTTACCAAAGTGGGCCAATCGATGGAGCTATGGAGAAGCCAAAGGCAAAAGTATGTACTCTGGAAACTAGGCATTCAGTGTAGTACATGCCTTCAAACTCTTTGACCTTATAACTGCTTGATGTACTGCTTAGATAGTCAAGTATCATGGACCTTCCTCAGCACATGATATCACTAAAATAAAACTATTTTAAATTAACTTCTTAGTTGTAAAACCAAAATACTTTTTTTCCCCTGCAATGCCAATTGTTTGCTGTGCTTGAAGTATCTGTAACGCAAGCAACATGCTTCAGTGGCAGGGAACCTCTTATCCTGAAAATTTAAAAAAGGAAGGCATTGTTGCCAGAGGATTAAGATATTTTCATCTGTAGTACATGTGAGCAGCATAGCTTTTAGAAAAATAAGAAAAAAAGCATGCATGCCCTTTTCAAATAAATTATAGGCTATGTCTAAGACCCACTAGCTGATCCATCTCAAAGTTATTGTAAAAATTACAACTTGTGCAACTTAATAAAAGAAGCTCACTTTGAAAAGCTTGTAAATTTTGTTCTTTTCTCTCATGCAAATGAAAGAAAAGGTTGCCTCTCTAAGGCCAAACTCATTACGCAAATTACACTGAAATACAAGCTAGTATTTAATAGCTGAATGACTAGACTCTACCTCACCTTTCTGAAAGATTTTGAGAGTAAACAACATATTTTGAAGATTAAAATTTTTGTTTTCTCCAATACCACGATAAGAGAATTACTGTGGATTTCACCAGCATATCTAAAACAAGAGGTTTCGCTTATACAGATCTTCTTGTAGGACCAAAGATAATGAAAGGGCAGAAAGTGTCTGACTATATTTGATGTTGCAAGGTGTTGAGTTCTCTGAACTGAATTCAACACAGTATTTTAGCACCTGTTTTAATGGTAGTGGTTTAATAGAGGTACACGTTTTATATGGGAAATGCTAATGCACTTCAGTAGATATGGAGAAAGAGTTCAGTACCTTCCTGCGTAAGCTGGTACATAAAAAAAAAAAAAAACTGGTTAAAAGTCAAGGGATGAAAAGATTTACCCTTTTCGTCTTCCATGAAAATACCCTAACAGAGGAAAAAGACAGTAGGGGGATTTGCTTGAGAATACCAGTGTAAATTCCTCAAATTTCAAGAGTCCAATCTTTTTTTTAGAAAATAAAATATGCACAGAGAGATGCATATAAATATATATACACTTGCTCTGACCTCACCACCATGTCATAGTACCCAGAATGGGTACAACTGAAATGCGTATTTTTATAAAGCAAAAATTGAAATGTGTAGTTTTATAACACGTTCAATTCCACAAAAAGGATCCCATTTCATGCTCTGATATGATACAACCATTAGCCATTTCTATCTACCTGCTTGCTGATGCAAAAGAAAGGCATAGCCCTGTTACCCCTACATCCTTCAATCTCAGCCTTCAGAGCACCTCCCAATGATGTGATGCAACCGCAAGATTCTCCAGTGTAACAGGCAATCCTAAGGGACAGCAGCTTATTAAAAGATATTCTCTACCTTATTCTGCTATTTAATACATTCCTACTGCAAACGATCCTTTTCCTTACGCAGTCAACCAGTTCTAATTCAGAAAAAGGATTCCGTTAATTTAGCTAAGTATTTAAGACTTACTGCATTCTAATTTTTAACATGAATGGTTTTATTACTCAGTAGTGAATCACTTGTAATATGGACTCCTCCCACCTAACTTTAGGATTATGTAAGAGCCAAGGATTCACATTATGTCTGAACCAAAATAACAGCTTTCTCCTCTCTCCTCCCTTCCTGGCTCTTTCCCCTTCATATTGAGTCACACAATTTCACTCTTCCTCTGCCTTTGCACAGACTCTGGCACTTATTTCATCAAAAATTAATGAATTAAATTAATCCAAGGAGAAAAAAAAAATAGTTGCTGCATTAGTGAGTTAAACAAGCCTACTCTGGAATGAAATGAGCGCCTAAGTTGACTCAAGATAAACAAACAGCTGTGGTGCAGGGCAGAAAATGGAAGCTGGGAAAGAGGAGGACATCAGGTAGCATACAGTTTTAAAATTTAGTCCAGCAGTTAATTCCGTTCAAACCATCTCATTAAACTACAGCCTCAGGATGTAACTGATCTCCTTTGACTGCCTCCCTGCTGAACAGAGGAAGATAAAATCTGAAGCCCTCTAAATGTTCTTTTCTCCCATTTCACCACTGAGACAGGGTCTAATTTCCAGACCTGGCCCTAAAATATAAGTAACCCAACAAATTTGACAACATGACCAAAAGCCGTAACACATCAATGAGGCAAGTCCCAGAGCTGGGAGTCCTCAGCCTCCTACCACCAAACTGCTCCTGACACAATGCAGGGGAATCAGCTCAAGCACTTTGGACACACAGCAATCTGGCTGATGGTTGGCATGCTTATCAAAGAAACAGGTCCTAAGCCGGGAAAAGATTTAAAGCAAAACAAAATCTAACCCCTAGAATTCCATTCTCCATAGCTCTGTCTTTCTCTTCTCCTTACTTCTCTGACATTGTTACTTAAACAGTTATTGAGATATTAAAATTGCAAATTACTTCTCAAGCACTTAAATTACTGTCTTCTGTCTGAAGCCAACAATAGATCCAGCTTTGAATTCTGAAACCAAAATCCAAATAAGTTGCTTGAAATCTCACCATACATATTAACATACTTTGCTTTGTGCAAAAACAATTTTCATATAATAGAGAATCTAATTTAGGAACATTTGGGACATCTCTGCATTACTACCATTCCTGTGAAAATACAAAAAGCTGATATAAATATTTGAAAAAAAAATTCTGCCTTTGACAGGCAATTACAGCTATAAATAAGAATAAGCAGATAACTTTCTTTTAATCTCTCCCCTCTTTCTAAAGATCAATTATGATCTTAGCAAAATGGACCTTATTTATAATTTTCTGTGCATGGGCTCCCAAAGTGATGTAAACTGCTGACTGGGACCCTGCATAGTAAAGCTGAATATATTGATATTTCTCTTAGGACCTTTAACTTCTTACCTCACTTACTGGTGATCAAGTTTACAAAGAAATTGGTATTTCATCTGAAATATTTCATCTGAAATTGATATGAAACGTAGCAGCACCAGTAATAGCCATCTGCGACTTGGAGTCCCAGTGATTTCATCAAATAACTTACTTTAGCTGTGAAGGAGCCAGTTTTTCATAATAAATCAGTATCTGGTTATAATGTAAATATGTAAGTTACCAGCATCCATTATTACAGTCAAGAACAAAGAGACATCTTCCTTTCTTACCATCCTAGACAGAATTTGTATTATCATCATATAGACTTAAATCCTTGGAAATTACTAAGTATGTCAATATTAGACTGGAAAGAGTTTTACATGCAATTTCTGTATATAGGCACAGAAACTGAAGTATTGCAATCACTTAGAAGAACATGGTTTCCATTTTCCATGGAATATTAGGCTGTCTTTATAGCTTACCTTAAGAGCTCTGGTATATGGAGCATTCACTCTGGAGTCCACAGCAGTCAATGGTGGCAGAAGACATGTTCACCCTGAAAGACACATGATTCCCAGATTATTCACGTATATACATAAGTGCACACGTACAAAGGCAGCCCAAATCTAGGCTGCACACAAATCCCATCTGCCTTTGTGCCATACAACACAAGAGTGCTCTCTAAAAAAAAAGACCCCAAGGCACTCATAAATCCATCATAAGCCTCATAATACTCTCACAAAGCCAGTCATGGAACACAGTAAACATCTATGGCAAGTGTAGACCCAAACAAACCTGAAGGACTCAAACCATCTCTCCTCTCTACTCCTCAGAAGTTCTTAACTCAATAAGTACTTAACTCAAAACCTGCAGCTGAGCAGCAGTTTACGTTTACGTATTGTGACTATGAAACCAGCTCAAGCTAATTTTTTCAATACAATATAGAACACTGTACTGTCTATATATTGTCTGTACCACGAGAAGAACTTTTTTGGAAATGCCTGCTCTCCAGGCACAGTGAATCTTCACTTCTAGAAAACATGCAGAGAACTTTCATCTCCCATCATGGGCAATAGGGAGACTACCACTGGCTTTTGCAAGTATTTAGGTATATATTTTGTAAGTATATAAGACGAAACATGGGCCTTGTTGATTTGGGTGGTACATAACATCAGCTCACTGCTTAACTGCTGCACATCAAACACCAATTTGTCCATCATTACTGTTTGTACTTACCCATACAATTCCATCTGATATGTCACACCCGATTCAACAAGGCCTCTACATCCTTTTTATATTTGTATATGACTGACTTACTACAGAATTACCTGTTGATCTTCTACAGGGCCAAATTCATTCCAGCATAAACAAGTATTTACTGGCATCACTGTTTTGCTAGCCTTCAGACAAATACCTGTTCTGTGTCAAGTGTCTCATTCTCATCAAAATTTGGCCTGTTGTGATTGTATAGCAAACAAAAAAAATAACTTATACAACAGGGAGAAAATTATAGAAAGAGTTGTCATGACAGGTATTACAGGTAACAAAGATATACTTCAAAATAGAAGATCAATAGACAGGTGTGTAATCTTACCATTAAAGCATGAATGTAATCTGAATTGTTAACATAAATTGCTTTTCAAAGCAAAGTAGTTCTGTTTCTAAAACTAAAAAAATACAATTAAAAAGCAGTCACATATCAATGTTGCATTATCTTTTAAAAGTCTACCAGGGAAATTTGGGAACATAGCAAGGACAATCCCAGAGAATTAAGAAATAGGCAAGAGTTCCTAAGATGCTGTACAACAGCAGCTACATGTCTCAAGTTAGTTCAAAGTATTTCTGATTACAAACAAAACTGATTTTGCTGCCTGAGTAAGAAGAACCAGACTGTTCTTGTCATAGGGATGGAATGGAGATGCCAAAGCCTTGGCCAGACTGGTTTGTCACTCTTCAGCTGCTTGAGGGCAGAGAAAATAAGAAAATAATTACTACTGTAGAAGGAACTAGCACCATCACAAATCATTTAGTGCGGGCAAACCTCAGTTGCCACTAAGAGGTCTGCTGCCCCATATACATCTGTCTATATTGCCTATTACTAGAATTAGCATTAATTTGCTCTGAAAGAGATACGTTGTGTTTTATTTTGCTTAAGACTTTTTCTCTCCACACCAACATACAAAGTTACACTGAAGAAGCAGACTGATTTTTTTGAGGCTCAGGTTGTGAGGTTTCACTTCTAAATCAAGCGGGGAATAACATACTTTACATACACATAGTGTTCAGTCCCATCATTTTCCCACAGAACAGAATGCAGATGAACTTCTTTACACAGAACAAGTAACAAAAAATCTTCTCTAAAATAACATTTATTTATTATCACTGACTTTTCCAGTCCCCTTTCCAAACAGGTGAAGGCACATGCTGTGTCCAGCCCATCACAGTAAGGGAATCTTCAGGCAAATCTAAGAGCTTTACTTTCTCTCTTCTGCTCCTTCTGTCACTTGTACCTTCTGTTTCCCAAACAGGACCACTTGCAAATGCAAATATAGGGGTTTTACAATTACGAGTAATTCAATTACCAAACATATTTACCTTAATTGCTTTTGTAGAAATCTTACCAAATTGTATTTGTCTAATTTTGGTGTAGGAAGTAGTTCCTGTTCATTTCCATGGTTTCACAGGAGAAAAGAAGCAAAAGCAACTATAATCCAAACAGCAATAAACAAAAAGTATCGGAAAATTTTCTCTCATTTCTGAGTCAAGGATCTACCTATATATTCAGTCTTGCTACTTATATTACTACTGACATACCAAAAGTCTTAGTGATCCAGAATTATTTGGTTTGATACAAAATGCTTCTACCTACAATCTGAGGCTGCTGACTACTGTTAGGTAGGAAAGAACATAAACTCTGTAAGATCTAATTTTGTTTAGATAAATTTGTTTAAAAATCAATCAAAAAATTATTACATTTCTCAAATTCAGATTTTGTTATTATCACATAGTCTTACAACTACATTATCATTAATAACATCAGAAAGTAAATAAAGCAACACTGCAAAAATGCGACACAATATCCTGAGTTAATATGGGCTTACATAAAACAACTTTGTTTCCTAATGCAGACAAAAATTAGATGACCTAGAAAGAGAAGAGCATTTAAAAGCAAGTTTTTAGGAACAAATTTCCCTAACACTAACTGCAATGCATATAATTTATCCTATTTTTGCCAAACCACAGCTATGAGTGCAACTAAGTACTTGAAATAATTTGTTCCTTTAACAATAAAAATTATTAATTTTATCTTATTTGGATTTCTGCTATGCCCACAATGTTTTTCCATCATGGCTGCTCAGAGGAATAACACTATTGAGTTAATTAGAAGTTATGCTTACCTAAGGAGCTGTAGTGCATTGAGGATTCCAGAAAGAACACAGGCTGAAGCCCCTTGTCCTGCTCTCTGCTTTTCAAATGTCTGAGGATCCCACCTGCTAATTAGTCTTGGTGGCACAACATAAGCTGTGAATATTAAACCTTCCTCAGTCACAACAAGTGACAACAAACAGACTCAGTTGCCTCTGTGGAGAAAAATGTTATATCCAGTTATATGAAAAGCTCTCTGTTCTCCACCTCACTGTATATTAAAATAGCCATGCTACTAATGAAAATATATTGCCAAAATCTTCTTGAATGCTTTACAACAAGATCTACTTCATTTTTGTGATGATAATTTATTTTTTTTTTGCTTTGATTTGGTCAGGGTGAAGGGGATTCTTTTATACTCCGCGACATCTCCATGAGTATGACTATGGCTCACCTTTAAAGACCTAGCACATCATTATCAGGGCAGACCGGATTTCAGAAAAAAAATAGATACTCTGTGATTAGACACTAGGGTGATTTTAAGCTAATTGAGTGATTTGGGTTTTTTTAGGCAGATCAGTTTGAAGCATCATGAGTGTCCTGGTGGAACTCAGTGTAGTAGCAGACAGTAGGGAATAGGTTGAAGTTTTAATGTTATCCTTCTTCCTCCCCATTTCAGTCTTGAACTTCAGTGTTTATATAACGGAGATAAAACCTCTCTGATTTTATGTAACTTTTTATATAAATCAGATGTTGGAAAGAACATAAAAATAAATACAAAAACTCCAAAATGAACCGTATTGAAATAAATGAGACATTTTCCATAGACTTCAATGGAAATGCGTAAATGCAGAGCAGAAGAACAGGAGTAATTTAAACCAGGACTGCTGGCAAAGAGTACCTATCCTCAGAACTGAGCCTGAGGGAGTCAAGGCTTCTGTCTAGAAAAACAAGCTCCAGAGGACTTGATATTAATCCTGGATATAGTCGCCAACGGGAAAGACAGGCTACCCCCTGCACAGACAGGGCAGAGGGTTGGAAGGTAGGTAGGAGATATGGAGGTAGGAGGCTCTCCGTCAGCATCTTCCCTCTGCTGGCACTTCAGAAAACAAGCAATCTTGGGGCAGCCTCTATCAATTCAGCCCCTGCAGAAGCACTTGGCCTCTTGTAGCTGCTGGAAATCAGAGCTGGCAATACAGGAACACATTTCCAAATTCCTTCGAGATGCCCAAACTCTGATGGCATAAAGCACAAAACCATGGAATACAAAGCAGTAAATCATCCTATGGATACAGTATTACGCATGCAATCTTATCTTCCCTTTCCAGAACACAGAGTGGTAAGAATCCTTACAAACTCTGGTTTTCTGAGTTTCAGCCTCCATGGTTCACAATAAGCAGAGGGGAAAAGAACAGGGCCTGTTTAAAACTAACCACTCTGCACTTTGTTTGAAGAAATGGCCACTACCAAGTATCTATAGAAAGGATGTTTCTTGGATTAGGAGCTACATCAGACTTTAAAAATGGACCCAGCTAGGGGAAAAATCACTCAAAAACCACCCCCAGTATCAGTTTTGTATTCTTCTCCAGAAATAGATTCTCTTTACAGGACAGAAAAGAATTATAGCTTGTTCACTAAAGAGCTTATAACTTTTGAATAAATGAAACAGAAAGTAGGAAATTAATGTTAATAAAAATACTCTGGGGAAAACTCCAGTAAGTAATGCTTACGTAAGGATATTTGATATCTGTAGATCTCTCCTGTGTTGCAAAAGGAAGCATGAAAAGCGATTTTTACATATATTTGATGGTTGTAACCTGGTATTAACAGAACACTGACTACAAAGTAATGGTCTTCATGGGCATTTCTTTCTTGATTGCTTAAAGCCAGCAGGCACATGGTTTTCCTTTCCCATGAATCTGATTCATTATAACACATTAAGCTCTATCACTGTTACTTCACTCCTCGGCTGTTTTCCCTATAAATATACAGGCAGAAAAATAGTTTAATGTGAAATATCTCATATTAGAATTAGACAGGTAACACCAGATAATCGCAAAACAAATAATCCAAAACTCATCTCTTGAAGATACTTTCTCTAAGATACTACTATTGATAAAATAGATGATACTAACATTTTCTTCTGCCAGTCTGTCCCTGAGGGACTTCCCACTCAGTAACAAACAAAAGTACTTCTAACATTTGAAAAAACAGGAAATCATTATAAAACCAATACAGTTGCCAGGGAAGCCTGACTACTCCAGTTTCTGAAACTAATTTAGATTTTATTATTTTGATCTCACAGATTCTCATCAGAAACACAAGACCCAGATCACAAACATGCAATAGTTTTTATTTGAGAAACTCCTTTAACTCCAACTATAAATGACAGTAATTTACACACAAACCAACTGATTACGTGATCAGTCTAAAGCTGTAATTTCAGGTATGGATTATGTACAAGTCTACTTTTTCAAACAGGGAATAGAGAAGAGAGGGGGCATATGACCAAGGCAAAACATAGGCAAGGAATGCGATGGAAAGGGACAAAGGAAGCACTAGCAAAGGACAAATATTCTGTTGATCTAGTTGGTATGATGTCATATCCACGATTTAAAGATGGCCACTGTGAGTTTGCAGTGTGCTAAGCTGGCTAACAAAGTCAGCAGGAAACTAGTCATTTTTTAAATCGATAAATTTTAATTGATAAATCTTCTGTTATTTAATCAGATACCAGCCACAGACAGTACAAGGGAAGAGGTTAGAGGAGACAACCCCTTCCAGCACTGAGTTAGGTGAGCTCATTTGCCTTGTAAAAATCTCCCCTTTCAGCTGCTGGAAATGAATGGTAGGAAAGATGTGAAAAACTTGTATCAACTCAAAACTACCCACGCAGAACATACATGCACATACAAAAACACTTATGCACAGTCCATTTGACATAGAGACATTTCAGGATACGAAAAGAGGCCTGAATTCCTGTTGTCAGGGGGGAGGCAGAGTACCACTTCTTCCACATCTCTCATTCTAGTTGAGCAGTCAAGGAAGAAATTTTTCACTGTGAGGGTGGTGAGACACTGGAACAGGTTGCCCAGAGAAGCTGTGGATGCCCCATCCCTGGAAGTGTTCAAGGTCAGGCTGGATGGGGCTTTGAGCAACCTGCTCTAGTGGGAGGTGTCCCTGCTCAGGGCAGGGTGGGTGGGAACTAGATGATCCCTTCCAACTCGAACCCTTCCATTCTATTATTCTATTTTAAGCCCAGGTTCATAACAGGAGCTTAGGTCCAACAAAATTACAAACATACTGGTTTTCTAACAATAACTAGGCATGTGTCTTAACAGAAAAACAGTTGATAAAAGCACCAAAAGTGAGAATTGACAAATTGGATCCCAAGTGCATTTTTTCTTCCTCACCTGTTTGTTCTTATACGACAGGTTACTACTAAAAACAACAATAAAAAATATCAATAGCCAACTGTGTATTCTTGTTTCTGGTAGATGCAGAAGAAATTTGCCTGCAGGAGCAGAAAGGAATAAAAACTGCTTTTAAAATTACAATTTTCCCCTTCTACTTTCCTAGCTTTCCCTAGCTAAATTAGTAGCTGTGGAAGGACTCATGCACCAGGTGCACACAAATTTATTTTTTCAGAAGATCCTTCAGACAGATTTGTCTGTTTATTTTACCTCAGGCTATTTATTTTTTCCTTTCTTCTAAGCTAGTACCCTAACTCATGATATAAACTAAGCAGTAACCCATAGTATTAATTCTACTGAACACAGCAAGGCAGGAAAGGGCACTCTCCACTCAGTTCCAAGCAGAAACCCTTATAGCATGGTACATACACTGTTTTCTCACCAAGCTGACCTCACTGTGATTTTTATCCCTTAAACAGGCTTCCCAACTGTGCTGTGGAAATAGATCATCTACCAGCACACCCTAATTAAAGCTACAAGCTATCAAGATTTATTCTGTGTCAGACACCAACACAGAAAATCACTTGGCAAAGAAGGGCTGACAGTAGCAGAGGCTACAGGGGGTGTTGCTTTGAATTACAAAAGCTTTTACCCAGAGAGCAAGATTTACAGTGAAGGTTTCTCTGTCTGAGAAAGGCTTCTCATGCCAGCAGCCAGCTCTGCACAGTTTTAAAAGCCTGCCTCTTGCCTCCATGATTTTCTTTCTTGCATGAAATGCGAAAATTCAACCTCCAGAGCAGTACCCATGGTGGGCCTCCTACTTTCCTGGGTGTGCAGGGGAAAGTCCTTGTACCTGGCAGATTGTGCAGTCCCTGCTGTACTGAACAAAGCAGGAAGAGAGTCATGGCCAGGCAGGGAGCCCAGGGGTGTTCATCTCACTGGAAAGCAGAACCTATGGCTTGATAGCTCTATGATGGCCTCTTTTCTCATTCCCATCTATTTCTTCCCCTTGTTCATCTAAGAAGACTAAAAAATCCTCAGATACAGTAATATATCTCAACTGTTACTTCAGGGTCAATCCAAATTCTAACGTAATCATACCGTTTAGCCTATTTAGTTTTTCTCTTTCTTTTTGATGAATGCTATTTTCTTTACCCCTTATTAAAATATTTTACTTCCCCAAAGGAAATGTAAATATCCCCTACTATATCCTGTCATTAGGTTCTTCCCAGCCACTCCTGACAACAAAACAAAGATCAGTACCTATTTAAAAGGTTCTCACTCTTTTGAAAAGGTTCTCACTCTTTTGAGGAGTGCACTTCAAACCATTTGACTCAAAAGGAGGCTAAAGACCCTTGCTCTTAGACACATTTTGTGGAAAGAAATTCCTTCAGAATGTGCAACTTCCTATTAATTTATTTTCCAACCAAGGTCAGTAACAGAAGTAATATCTACTTCTATCTAACCTTATGGATAACCACAGGCAATAATCGTTTGACAGAAAAGGTACAGATGATGTCTTGAAGATACAGATTCAGTTAAACAAAGGCAAGTGTGTTACCACATAAAAGAAAGCAAACTGTTAAGATACATTCACGCTATTCTACAGATGACTATTTCTTCCCTTTACAGTGATTCATGAAGAACTCCTACACTACCTACAGTCTTTGTTCAGTGTCAATCCATGTGAGAGATTCAGAAAGTTGTTTGGTTTTTTTAGGTAGAACTGTCACTACTTTCTTTGTGACTTTCAAAAAATAGCGTACAATCAAAAACTAACTTTTTCTATTTATAAAATCGGTAAGATTGTAGCAGCTACATTATTTATGTACCTAGTTGAGAGAATCTTCACACAAGTGCCACCAGCAGAGGCATGAGATTGGCAGTATTTGAGGAAACAGCGGCTGCATCCTCTTGTTATTGGTATATTAGTCTGGACCAAAACCATACACTATTTCAGGTGAATGGAGAGGTTGCTGAATACATGCTCTTAAGAAGCACCGCTCTAAACTTGAAAGAGTATTCTCTATGTATTAAAATGGCACAATAATTATCAGCTTTTCCAAAAAAAAAAAGAAAACATGCAAGCACTCCTGAAGGGCTCCACACTGTACATACCTTTCTCTCTCGTTATTTCCCCTCTCCAAAAGCAGAGAGGCCAGCTTTTCAGCAAGCTCCGACTTGGGTTATGCCAGATTAAAAAAGAATTAACTTCAACATCTAGAACCGTTCAAAAATCAACAATAAAACTATAAAACAAAACAAAAAAAACCCCACCACCTTGTCAGAAGCTATCTCCCTAGTTACACCAAAAAAACCTACTAGCATGGAAATTCTTACAGGGTTTGAAATCTAGAGGATAGTAATAATATATATAATAATATACATTATTGATCTAGGAGGAAAAGGCAATCTGTATGGGGGTAGATTTTGTGTCTGGCCACTCAGAGAAAGCCCCTTCCCCATATAACAGTCCAGAAATGGAAGCTTAATGGGAAATAGTAGCCCATTTTCACCTCTCCAATTAGGATATCAATCCACATTCTTAAGTTTTCACATAATAAAGACTTTTATTTATATAAAAGCAATGAGATGCAAAACAACTTCACAACTCCTACAAAAGTGAAGTATAAGCAAAAATATCAATTATGACTTGTACTCATAACTTTACAAAAGCATTTATCAGTTACACTGACTGCATAACTGCAGTTATAACAACCTCTTGCAAATATATGAAGCCTACTGCATATTGTCATATTTTACTTTGCCATCAGCATAAATCCATGTGACTCATTACCTTTTTACTAAGGTATCTTCTAAAGTAACACTAGAATACAGATACCAACAGAAAAGACAGATATGTTAAAATATTATCAACATATTTCAAAATTATTAGAAAGACTCATTATTTACTGTTATTCCTTGGCTCTACTGCTGTAACTATATTGCTACTTATAAACTGAAAAGTTTTTAAGCCTTAATTCAAAAAGTTGATTTACTGTATTGGTTTGTACTGTATTGGTCACATTTGCTGAATCCAAACTACTGAGCCATCTGCACCACAACTGCTTTCCAGGCTTTGTCTTTGTCAAAATCCTTTAAGGTATTATTGGAAACCTAAAAGCAAACACATTTCAGACAAATGGAAACACAAAACAATGCTTTGGTTAAAAACTGAAGTTCAAGCAAATAAATACCCGAGAGAAGCCAGAAGAATGTAAACATTAATAGTTACAGTCTGAACTACTGAAATATTCTATACGTTGCAAATTGTATAGGTCTGTATATTGTATAGTATATATTTATGATACAAATTGTATAACACATGAGACATTTGGGTCAAAGAAACTTGGACAAATTCCTATTTTGAACATGTTACTTAGGACATTTGCTCAAGATTTCTCCCAAAATATGAAAGCCCTAGCATCTAAATCTCTAAACCCAAAGCCAGATGTAGCCCCCTAAATTGCAACTGAAGCAAGATATATCTTGCTTCACACACACACAAGCAAACGAAGGTCTTGCCTAAGAACACAGACTTCTGAGAAGCCAAAGGGACCTTCAGCTTCACCTGTAACATTTTCATGTGCTTAAAATCTGAAAAGTAAGTAAAAAGGAGTCACTTTTCTGTACAAAGCGCTCTTTTTAGCATTTAACTCGCACCCAGTTTCTCAGTGACACACAAACTAAGCATACTTCTGTAAATAAACCCCAGAATGGATCTGTTTAGCCATGCCATGACCTACGCAGTTTAGGGAACTTAAGAGAATTAACTCAGCTTAGTAAATGCACCCCCCCACACAGTAGGCTTTGGAAAGGTATAACTATATTGAGTACTCTTTCCATAGCCCAAAACTTTTGCTTGTGCTGAAAGGGTTAAATCCATTCCACCATCTCTTCTCTAACTTCATTCTGACATATAAAAAGCAGTTATGGATCTGCAACCTGTGGAGTAGGACAGTAAGACTATCATTTTATGTCAGTACAATGACAAACCTCACTGTAACTGGGAGCCTACGCTACAAACAGGAACAAAACAGGGCTCTAACCTTACAACCATTTTTCTTTTAACAGGACTTGATGCAGATTTACAGATATTGTGTCTGCTGTGCCACAGTTACCATTAAACCAGCAAAATATTATCTCTGGATTACAAAATTCACCTGTGTATCTGTAAAGCTGTATCTTTACAGCTTTACAGAGCAGCTTTTAATTGTGATCTAAATTATGTAACACGAAACGTTATCAAAAATGTATTTTTAGATACAGATTTTTCAATGTTATGAGTATAGATACATACCTCTGTTGTTCTGTATTCCTGTTTCTTAACCTGTGATGCTGTCCAAGATGAATCATGTAGTTTCATTTTTGTCTTGTAATTTACACACTGTATTACTGTTCCAATAGTAAGACATGCCTGAATTAGCAGCATCAACATCAGAAGCAACAGGAGAACATCATAAGATTGCTGAAGAGGGAGACATTAAATATGTTGTTAACTACCTGAATAAAATATTTCCTGCCATTCCCACCCCTTGAGATTTGTATCTAGATCTCATCTTTTAACCCAAATTATAATTTACAGTTTATTTCAGCATGAAGCTTCAATTAAAATTTGAATGCCTGAGTTTGCTCAAAATAGAACAGATCCATAATTTTTAACAAAATATTAATTTGCTAAATGATCTTTTCCTCTAGAAATAGAACAGAATTGAGGAAATCACCCTCTAAAAGACAGAGCCTCTGACTGGTGCAATGTTGCAGCTATGCTTGGGCCTGGCCTCGTGCCTTGCTGGCTCTGACCTGGCCCTGATGACTTGAATTCCTGACTGACCTTGGTTCTGCCTCACCACTGTGGACCTGCCTGGCAACACTGAATTATTGGCTGATCCTGGTTACCATGGCCAGACCTGCCTTGTTTTGGGGTTATTTTTGAGTACTGTAGGACTGCACCCCTTGTCAACGTCTTTATCTGCCCTGCTGTCACCTTCTGCTCCATTGTTCGCCCCGTTTGTGGCCCACTCTTGCTGCATCCAGCACAGAGCAGTTTATAGAATGTAAGAAATACTCTGCAGGGTCACAACAACTGTTCAGACAGTCCAGTCTTCTGTCTCCAACACAACAGGAAAAGCTCCTTAAGCAACAGGAGAAGCTACTTAAAGAGAGCATGTAAACTGTGGCAACTTCCTGACATCAACAACATACTATGCTCCTCCAGTATGAAAATGGGATCACATACTCAAAAGCTGGTTTTCCAGTCCCTAAGTCTCAATTTATTAAACTTTTCCCCTCTCTTCTTCTAAAATTATGAGACTGCTTAAGGACTAGTGGGTACTAAGAATCAAGACTCTTATTAACATTATTTTAATCCCCATAAACATTTCTTTGAACATCACCATGGATTGCAAAACTACAGTAAAGCTATAGAAAGCTCTTCGGCAATGTACTGGTAACATTTCATATTGAAATGCTTTAAGTTTTGCAAACTTTTTTTCTTCTCTGCCCCAATCCAGGCTTTGAATGAATACAGGTGTAAGTTTACAATCCAAACATGTCACCTGTTGGTAGACATCCTAAGAAACAGAAAAATGTATTCTTCAAGTAAACCTAGAATCTTTATGTACCACAAATTTATAAAAACCTGTAGAAGTCCAGCACATTACATATTATTTTTAGTGATTCTTTACTATAACATACCATTCTTTCTGTAACTGTAATTACAGGGTGGCACCAGATTTAACAAAATTATATCTTTAGTCACATAAGTGTTTTTGAATAATTTCTTTAACATTTTATTCAACCTTTACAATGCAGCACCTTGTCTTCTTATACTTCCTAATTCACTCTTGTGTTGCTACTGTAATAGGTAGATGCTAATTTTTCAATTGCATAAAAATACATACTTTAACAGCAGGTGGATAACTTTTAAAGATGTCAACAACTTGCATGATACTGAAGGATAAGTATGCAGAAGCTGTGAACAACAAAGGAGAGGTAACACTGCTAATGGCAATCAGGACCTCAACCTAGAAAATAAGATAATAAATGTTAAATAAGAATAAAAAAAAGTTAACACTTTGATTTGTGAGCTATTTCTCCTTGAAGCAAGCATATGAGACAAATACAGAGTCACCCACATTGCAAGGAGACACAGAATCAAGCTTCAAATAAATTAAGTTTCCTAGCCAAAACCCCGTTGTTTTGCAATTCATTTTCCATTCAATATGGATGATGGGGTTTTTGTTTGATTTTAAAAGTGTCTTTCATATGCAGATAGAGGAAGCAATGCCCAATTCAGAGAGCAAGTACAGAAGTATCATTTATTCTTCAGTTTGTATGAAATAATGAGAATTAACAGCAGATATTGCAGACTTACAACCTAAAATAACCATGCAAGTAAATCTGAGTGCAAATTTATTTCAATACAATAGCAGCCAAGTTTTCATTCAAATATCATCCTACAGGATCAAATTCTCACTTCAGTTGTGGTCATGCATCATTACTGACTTAAATATTGTTGCATGACTATAACTTAGAACAGATGTTTCAAGGAGGCTTAACAACACATCTGGGACAGTTAAGGAATAAATGCATTCTATTGAGTATTTCAATCCTTGCTGTCAGTCGTGCAGATGAGGAATTTGTTTAAAATAGGTTCTAGGTCCAGTGCAGCCTGCACACCTAATTTTTTTCTTTCAGAAACCACAGCTCATAATAAAAGGAGACAGGATGGAAAGGACCTCAGCAGAAGCATGAAAGCAGTTCTGAGTATACCATATGTTGTGTGTCGTTTCCCTATTGTAGTAATATCCATTCCCAAGGAACCAGTACAAAAAGAAAAAAAAAAGAAAAAAAAAAGAAAGAAAACAAGCAACAAACAGTCTTTGAATTCTTTTCTACAATTGGTTGAATTAAGTTGCCAAAGGACCTACTGGATTTTTTGTCAGGAATAATGGTTTAAACTTGTGCTACATGTTTCTATCACATTTTGTTGAAATAACTAAAAACAAGTGAGGAAGTATCAGTAGCATCCACTATCACAGGCAGGCTTTCTTAGCATTAATCCACTCTAGTGACAAAATCCAGGAATTTTACACACTTACCAGACATTTACTGGGATATTCAGCAGCTACATGACTTGCAATAGCACTTGGAAAGCACTAAACAAAAAAGTGCAAGAAAATAAATTTCTATCTACTTGAAAATTATACAAGTTAAAATCGAGTTACCATGATTCCAACTAGTCAAATTTCCTAAAAAGCTAAATCTGTATAGATTTATTATGACAGTATTAGGAATCAATTACTCAAATAGAGATAAAGCTCATCTTCATTTAACTAGAATTTAATGAGTATCATGTCTTAAACCTACACGTACAAACCTGATACTTCTAGATAAAAAACTAATGAACTCTACTGAAATTTGTGAATTGTGAAAGTTGAAAAACTTGTTTATGATCTTTTTTCTCTTCACACTGAGGGATTTTCCAAACATAGTAGCCATATATAAATCTAACGTTCATTGTTTTCTTTCTCAACTGGTTCAGTTCGTGGGTAGCACAGCATCCTTCATGAATCCACTGCTCCTAGCTGCAGGCTGTTATTAGTGACAAGGGCTACCAATCAGTCTCAGGCTTTTAGTACAGTTGAGGCTGACAGGCTAAAAGTGATGTTCTAAGGATTCTACCACACTAAAACTAATCTCAACTTTTTAGTTTGCAGCCTGAAATATTCTAATACCTAGGAGTTTTTGACAAAACACTTCACTTCTAATAGCCTTGTTTTATTACTCATTTCCACTTTACTGAACTGAGGACTGAAAATGTATCAGAACATAAGAAACAACGTAAATAAAATAGAACAATCATATTGCATAAATAAATTAAGTATGTTGAAGTGCCAGTTTATTTTCTAAGCAGTATTTGCCAATTAGTATTAGGCCAAAAAAACTCCAGTAAAGAGAGGAAAAAAAGAATTTAAAAAATAAAAAATCAAAGACATTGTTTTAAGAGTACCTTCATTCTGCACTACTTACAGCAACTAAGATCCAAAAGAATGTTACTGAAAGATATGGACCTGACACTAGAACATCCATATTCAAAGCAATTATTCCACCAAACACTGATGAAATTCCAATAATCACCTCAATTACCTAAAACAAAGAAAAACACACGAATTATTAACAGTACTTTTGAACACCAAATTTCCTATTTGCATATAGAAAGGAACTCATTGAAAGGAAAAAAAATGCATTTATGCTATTAGCTTTGCATTAAGTCAATGTTTTTCAGATCTTAAATACAGCAAAACTCAAGCTGGCTTAAGTGAATAAAAAATTAGCTTCATTGTACATATTTAGGCTCTCATTTATTAACTCCATTGAACAGTTCGGTTTACACTATTTTATCCCTAAGTCATTAAGTAGTTTCCTTCTTATTATACATGGCAGTTATCATTTATCTTGCAATATTCTAAAAGGAAAAAATTTAAGCTATATTTCTCATTTCTGCCTTTATTATTTCAGCTCTTAGATACACTGACCTCTTTTTGGCTTTAAAGAAGCTTAGCACTTACAAAGATGAAAAAACAAATTGATTTAATGAAAGAAAACAAAGGTTTTCTTACTGAGTACGACTTCAGAATTCGAGTAGGAAAGCTGACATTGCTCAAAACGATGGTACTGTCATATGCAGTATTCTAGAGGGGGAAAAAAAGTCACGATCAAAACAGTACAGAAAGCAATACATTTCTTTCTACTATCTTGTACAACCCGTTACAGATCCTAAAGGCCCCATATGATGTCTGATTGGCCCATCAGAGCTGACAGTGACACCGGTGAAAGTGTTCAGTGAAAGCTGAAAGTGTTCACCGGTGTCAGACGACATCAGTCACATTAAAAACAAATGAAGTATTTCCTGATTAGCTGCTATACAATCACTGTTCAAAAAGGAAATTTGGTCACCTTGTCTCCCCTTTCCAATTTCAAAATGCACACTTTCTTCCCAAGCCTTCAGATTTTACTGCTGTGGATAAACAGTAACTGAAGGAGGACAGTACACTGTACAACTTTATCTTGCAAGCAATACTTCCACTGGAACACAAAATGAGGATGTTTGCCTCATTATTAACTGCAAGAAGTACTGTTGCAGAAAAATAAGGGTGGGATTTGGGAGAGCACTTGTAACTAAAGAAAATTTTATCTATAGCCCCAAATCCTGCAGCCAATATTCATTGTCCATATACCACCAAGTTGGCATACGTGACGATTACTTTCTCCATCTCTCATCTCCAACTAAGTTTTGTTCTGCAAACCAGAAATAAAATATTTGCCGTGCCTGTTCATAAGATAGTCAAGCAACCCTGTCCTGTAAAATTTCAGCAGGTCATTTTGCAAAGGGCCCATTGCACTCTTTAAGATAGAAGAGGCTATTAGTGTTTAGTACAGTACTTTATTATTCAAATCTAGTTTTACCATGGAACCTAGTTTCACTAGAACAGGTTGCCCAGAGCGGTGGTAGTTGCCCCATCCCTTGAAAACATTCAAGGTCAAGTTAGACAGGGATCTGAGAAACCTGGTCTAGCAGAAGTGGTCCCTGGTCACTGCAGGGGAGGCTGGATTAGATGACCTTTAAAGGTCCCTGCCAAATGTCCTTATTCTATGATTCTATGTAATTTTAAATTATATACTGGAATCTCCAGTAACTTTTCAATGTATGTAATACAGGAAAAATCTAGTACTTTTTAACAGCAAAAAAAAGACATTTGTAATCATTTAGGGTACCTACTTTCTTTCTCGTACAACAGTCTTCAGTAGACCTAGCTGAAATGATCACAGTAGTTGCCATGAAGATTTCCAGCAGAATAAGTAGAATCAAGTTGAAATTTATCTGTCAGTAAAATCCCAGACATAAATGAGTTACATCTTTCACATGAAAAATAAGGGAGGGGACTGGATCTAGCAGGATCCAGCAGTTAATTTATTTTTGGTGACATTTAGACATACCCATTATATCTATTAATTAGATACTTTGTTAACTGTTTTCTTGGTTCTTGATGAATTTCTAGGGCAACACTTAGCTGTTGACACAACACTCTGAATGCCTAACCTAAGAAAAAACCCCATTTATTTCATTTATGGGAATATTCTGTCTGAAGATTTTATCACTGTCTTCCAAAAGAGCACTTAAGGACAAGGGGGTGATTGCTGCCTACATTTGCATTTTGAAGGACCTCCCATGTGAAACAAGAACACTGCAGCAAATCATGGAAGATTGATAGGAACAGAAAGAGGACAAAAAAGAGCAAGCCTGACTAGCTCAGGGGTTAAGAGAATTGACTCAGGGGTTGGGAAGGAGGTTTGCAGGCTCCCAGCCATTATGCTGCAATCCAAATGGTGCAATACAGTATGTCATGCTGAATGAAAACACAGTCCCAAGAACTGGGCCAAGAATCGTAGCTCTGTGCTCTACTTAGTGCTTAGCAGAGCTCAGATGATCACTATTCAGGATTTCACAACTCTTACAGGTCTAACAGACTCCATTACTGTCCAAAACCATGGATGCAGCCATTCCTCCTGTCACTGCTCATCTTCAAGAGATGAATACTGAATTTCACTGAATTTTCACTGAATTTTTAGAGTTGGAAGGGATCGTAGATACCATCTAGTCCAACTCCCCCGCCGAAGCAGGATTGCCCAGANNCTCAGGACTGCATCCAGGTGGATCTTGAAAATCTCCAGAGAAGGGGACTCCCCGACCTCCCTGGGCAGCCTGTTCCAGGGCTCCGTCACCCTCACTGTGAAGTTCTTACTCATATTTGAGTGGAACTTCCTGTGTTCCAGCTTGAGCCCGTTATCCCTCGTCCTCTCACTGTCAAACACTGAAAAGAGTTTGGATCCCTCCTCCTTCAACCCACCCTTTAGATACTTATAGGCATTAATAATATGTGAATGAATGCTTGATGTTTCTCTTTGGTTGCTTATTATGCCACAAAATACCTACAAAAAGAGGCAGGTATCTATTCTACACAGGCTGAATAGTTTTCTAGAGGCATGCAAGTTCCACAGAATGGTTCTCCATCTCTTGTCTTCAAGCATCATGTTTTTCCCCTGGCAGCCCAAGAAAACATTTGCTGGTTAGGTCAGGCCATTTGGCAAAGGAACAGAATTATATTATTCCCTCATGTCAGACCTGCTTTGTAGATGATCAAATCTGTTTTTCTCTGCCACGTATCTTGCAGCACACATCTTTTGAAAAAAATCATAAGTAGCAGATTTGGGAGGTTTTTCTGGGTACTGAAATTCTTCCTTCTTGGGAAATGGTAACTGGAACTATGTGCCTTGCAGAACACAACAGACTATACAGTTGTACTAGAGCCACAGACAGCAATAAAAGTCATAGTGGCAAGTTTCTAGGGAAAGTGCTAGCATGAAGAATAAAGACATTATCTGGCAAAAGAAGAAGTGTCAACCATGTGGCCTGCAGAACAATTTAATCCAGCCTGCAAATTCCTGTGATTTGGACGTGATTTGACATGTAGTGCTGGTACTAATGTGGGAGGGTGGGAAGGGTAAGGCCACACTATACAGTGCAGAGCCAAGTAGACACACAAGCTTGAGTCCAGAGGCACTATAACTAAACTAGACTAGCTCATTTAGTGCTAGCTATAAGAAGTAAACAGCAGAAACTGAAAAAGTGAACAGTAAATACGTTAGATTTTTAAATTTAACTTTTATCTTTCCACTACTTTTTTCTGATATGACATGTCTAGAATATCAGATAGAGCCTTCCACGCATGAAAGTAGTTCAACACCCTTAGCCCAAAGTAAAAATATCACAGCTCCAGTTTTGGAATTTAGGTGGGTTTGTTGTTTTTATTTTTTAAACAGAAATACAGTTAAAGCTAGAAATACCTTTTTATATCGCCTATAACAATGGGAAATTCAATGTTTGATCACTAAGCATTACAGAAAATTATCTCCACAACTACCACTATACATAAAATCTACCACCAGATGCAGAGAACCAAGTAAGCTGTGTCCATAATCCTCTTCCATGCCTAAGGAACATGCAAGTGCAACTGGGTAGAAAGCAATAGATTAGCACAATCTTAATCCAATGTGCTCTGAGCCTGCAGGTGTTAAAGCCATGGTTCACTGAAACTGTACAAAAGGGATGAATTAATTTCAAGATTAAATAATTTTATTCAAATTAATTTAAAATTAATTTAAATTTAAAAATTAAAATTAAAATTAAATTAAATTTTAAAATTAGAAGTTCAAAATAGTTGCTTAAATGTATGTATTTAACTCAGTTTAAGATATCCTACAGATTTTTCAGACTTGTGCAGATGTCTTGAAACATAATGACAAAGGATCTAAAGGAGACCAATGCACTCTTGGACCAGTGGCTGGAGCAAGCCAGCACATACCTAATGGAGATACATGCTTATGGTCAGGCAATCCAATAAAGCACCTACACTCCAGTATCTGTGTGCTTCCATGCTGCCTAAGCTTCCACTACTACCCATTTCCACTACTTCCACTACTAGTGGAGACCTAGTCTATACAAACTAAAGAGGGAACCTCAAAAGCTATTGGGCCAACTGGTAACTAGAGGTTTGGTTCAATTATACTGGCTGCTAGTGCCATTTGAAAGCATATTGAATGTGCCTACATGAATGGGATGTATGACAGAGGATGGATGGGAGATTCTCACCCATCCAGAGTAGAAGCAGAAGTCAGGCAGAATATCTCACAGCACATTTAAAATAAGAGATGCTTAAGTTCAGGCCATGGAATCCTGCTTAGCCATCTACACTGAGACAAACAAGATGGTACTGCACAGTCCCAATGACTGGATCATCTCCACTACAATGGAGGTACAGACACTCAACTCACAAAGAGGCAATAAATCTATCTACTCAGTTTGGAGCTAAACCAAGTGCTGTTCAAGATCTGAACCCTTTCAGTTACAGCGGCCAACTGGCCCAAGGTTTTTCACTCATTTGTGTCCACCAGGCTTCTTACTCTGAGAGCTGGGAGGGAACAGAGTGGCAGCAGGGGTAGTTTGCATCTTTTACAGATGACATTTTTCATGTTGATTGTAAAGTAACTACTGAGCTACACACCACTAGAGTGGTGTCACACAGTCACAGTCTAGGACATGGCTTGTATCTTGCATTCCATTTATCTATTTAAAGTAATTTTGTGGATTTATCCATCAACATGAGTAACACTAATGAAGGACCCAGTTCTTTTATGGGAGGGGAATGGGGAGTGTTCAATATTAATTGTCTTAATTGGATAAAGACAAAGGATAAACATCCTTTTTTATGAGTCTAACTGTTTTTAAACTACTCGCAGTGGTTTCACATCAGACCTACTATTATTTTCTTGTGCAGTTTCCCATGGAGAGGGAAAATAAATATGATCATGAAAGAACAGTGAAAGAGATGGTATTCAACATTTTCTTTGTACCACATGGGTAATGGAAAATCGCTGGCAGTGCGCTGCCAGTCAGACTGCCTCACTGAAACAGTATCCTTCAAAGAGGAGAGTAACTCAGCACCAGGAATAACTCTTAAGGCAAAAAGCTTCAAAAAAGCTTCAGAGTCAGCTCTGCACACACAATGATCCTGATTTGTCTTTATTCAGTGATCAGTAATGCAGTATGGATATGCAATGGGCAAGCGAAAAGAATTAACCATGTAACCAAGAATGTCTTGTGGATATTATTGTAGATAACTAACATTTGGCAATGCAAGAATTTTCCTTGTTACACATTTAGTGTTTGTCACATATACTTTTCCAGGCTAATATAATCTCTTTTTTCAAATAGTTTGATCTGCCTTAAAAATATGAAAGCTGTTAATATTTAATAATAGAAAATGCAAATTTTTATGCAATCTAAAAACTACTCACTTCAAAAGTATGTAACTACTTAACTATGTATGTATGTAAGTATGTAACTAAACTTAAGACCTTACACACATGGCCAGCTCAAAGCTTCTCAGGAGCATAAACAAAATCAATTTTGTCACACTGGGTCTTGTGACAACTATTTATTGTGGTGACAAAATGAGTCCCTTGGGCAGACATCGCCCTCCACTGTCACAATGACACTGTGATCCTGTCTACCAGGGGAAGGAAGCTCAAAGGGTCTGCTAGTCTCCTGTCACACTTCTCTGCTGTTTTCTCTCAGAATGCTTGGACTGGTTCTAATATTAGAACTCTCTACCAAGAAAGGAAGGGAAAAGGAAAAAGCAGTACTCCCATGTCTTGTACATAATTCATTCAGCCCCAACAGCCTAAGACACCTGAGGGGGGGAAATGCATGAGGGAACTGCTGCACTAGCAATAAACTAGCAAAGGCTGTGCAAAGAATCACAGAATCTTCATGGTTGGAAGGGACCTTTGAGATAGAGTCCAACCACCAAAAAAACCCAAAAATAAACCAGAAAAAAAAAACCCACAAACACACACAACCCAACAATCTCAGGCGCTAGGGCATGCCCTGAAGTGCCACATCTACATGTTTCTTAAATACCTCCAGGGATGGCAACTCCACAACATCTCTGGGCAGGCTGTTCCAGTGCCTGACCACCCTCTCAGGAAAGTAATTCTTCCTAATATCTAATCTAAACCTCCCCTGCCCCAACTTCATACCGTTTCCTCTGATCCTGTCATTATTCTCTTGGGAGAAGAGACCAACACCCACCTCTCCAACCTCCTTTGTAGAGGGCAATGAGGTCTCCCCTCAGCCTCCTCTTCTCCAAACTAAACATGCCCAGTTCCCTCAGCCTCTCCTCACAGGACTTGATCTCTAGACCCCTCACCAGCTTGGTGGCTCTCCTCTAGATGTGCTCCATCAGCTCAGTGTCCTTATAGTGAGGGCCCAGAACTGAACACAGTACTTGAGGTGAGGCCTCACCAGTGCTGAGTACAGAGGCACAATCACTTCCCTGCTCCTGCTGGCCATGCTATTCCTGATACAGGCCAGGATGCTGTTGGCCTTCCTGGCCACCTGGGCACACTGATGGCACACTGGCTGTCCATCAGCACCCCTAGGTCCTTTGCTGCTGGGCAGCTTTCCAGCCTCTCTTCTCCAAGCCTGTAGCATTGCCTGGGGTTGTTGTGATTGAAATGCAGAACCTGGCACTTGATCTTATTAAACCTCATCCAATTGGCCTTGGCCCATTGATACAACCTGTCCAGGTCTCTCTGTAGACTCTTCCGACCCTCAAGCAGATCAACACTCCCACCTAGTTTGGTGTCAACTGCAAACTTACTGAGGGTGCGCTCAATCCGCTTATCCAGATCATCAATAAAGATATTAAACAAGACTGGCCCCAAAACTGAGCTCTGAGGGACAACACTAGTGACTGGCCACAAACAAGATTTCACCCGATTAATCACAACTTTCTGGCCACAGCCATCCAGCCAGTATTTTACAGTGAAGAGTACACTTGTCTATGCCATGATTCGCCAGCTCCTCCAGGAGAATGCTGGGGGGGATGGTGTCAAAGGCCTTACCAAAGTCCACATCCTTCCCACATCGAGAAGGTGGGTCACGTGGTCATAGAAAGAGATAGAGTTGGTTAAGCAGGACCTCCCTTTCATAAACCCCTGCTGGGTGGCCCTGATCCCTTGGCTGCTCTGCACTTGCCATGAGAGCTCACTTAAGATGATCCTCTCCATGATCTTTCCCAGTACCGAGGTCAGGCTAACAGGCCTATAGTTCCCCAGATCCTCCTTCCAGCCCTTTTTGTATATGGGCGTCATGTTGACCACCCTCCAGTCATTTGGTACCTCTCCTGTTGACCAGGATTGTTGATAGGTAACAGGAGAGGTAACAGATGACTGGAAGGTGGCCAGTCTAACAGACTCATAAACTGTCCTGAGATACACACAGAACCCAGTGGCCATGACATGGTCCCATCAAACACAGGGCAAAACTGTCTTCATCTAAAGCTAGTATTACTTGAATTCAAGTGATTTGACTGTCCAGAGTGCTAAATCAGCTCTGACTGACTGCAATACTCCATCATCTCTCTGAAAATTGGGCCAGGTGCATGGAAACATGAAGCTAGACTTAGTTACCTAATACAAAAAGATGCTTTGAAAGTATGGCCTGATATACTGCACTTTCTGATGGGACATAAACACGGTTAATTCAAAAGTTCAGTGTCCATGAAATCTGGAGCTAACCAGATGTTATTAAAATAGCACAGATAATTCCAAAGCAAACTATAGTCTCTGCACTATTTTTGTATTAGAAAAGTCTTTTATTACTAACACTAAATCAGATCTGCTATATTACTATAGGGAGCCATTATTACTGCTGAGCTCTTAATATCACAACAGCTGATATGACAGTGGGAGAAGAACTGAACAATCGCACACAAGAGCAGTCATTAACCTTCATATGAAACGTATGGTACACCTGTATTTTGTACTGCTATTCTACGATAGTCTGTTATGAATATTCATCAATGGATAATATCAGTTGCTATGTTATTTACTCATACTCATTACAAGTATGAGTTATTTACTCATACTTGTAATATTCTTATTACTACAGAGGTCCTAGAACATTTTACCATAGCAAAAAAAATGAAAACCACCCTGTAGTTCTAATGTTTGGCTCAAACTACCAAAGACAGATGTTAGAAGGTTGTGACTCAAAAGCAGTGAACTTTTCCCAGCATGAAACATGTATGCTTCAAAAGTTGTAACTGCTGCATTCTCTTCATCAATGATGTATAAGAAAAATGTTAATCAAAAGTTTATTATTTCCTGGTAGCCTCACAAGCAAAACTATCCATTAAAGAAGAACCAGGAAAGGATTATACTTAATCTGATGATGAAATGTCCTAGAAGTAGCACTGTTTAAGACACCTCATTTCAGTACAATTCAACCTTAAAAATTGGCTAATCTACAGATGAGCTATTAATTAATTTTCAATTTTCTCTGCTCTTCAAAAACCAACCAAACAAAAAAACCCACAAAACTTGCTACAGTTAACAGAAAAATAAACAGTCAGTTGATCAAACCGGATCACATTTGAAGACCTAATTCATGTTTTTAAACTTGGAATACAAGACAGAAAAGACAATTCCATATTAATCTCCTCTAAGTCAGCTGTACTATGCCTCTTTTAGCCATATGAGTTTCCATCTTTGATGTAAATTTTCCAGTCTTGTCTTATTCAGAAAAGGAAAGTTACTGCTTGGTGATCTCTCCTCAAAGACTAAGTAGGAGTATTGGGGTATTTACAGAAACATAATTGCATGTGATTTCCACCCAACTCACTTCCCTCCTCTTTTTTTTAACAAAGATAAATGTAGCATTAATTAGTAATTCTTTTAGTAACTTACATTTATAGCTGATGGATTGAGGACAAGTTTGCATCCAAACCAAATTAAACACGTTGTTGTAACAGCAAATGTAGAGACAAATAGAATCTGAAAATTTGGTATCTGAAAAACAGTTTCAGAATGGGTTTCTCTCTCATTTTAGCCACAGGGAAAAAAAAATTGTCAGTAAAATCTTATACTTACCACATTAATTTTATTCCTTGCTATAGCAAAGCTCACAACTGCTGAAGGAATACACTGGGAAAATTAAAAGAGAAGACTAGTGGGATATTCTGCACAAATAATTCTATATATATTTCTGTACAAATATTTTATTTGGTCTTAATTCATATTTCAGTTAACTTAGACAAATAGGAAATCAGAAGAAACTGTGGAAAGTCAGACGCTTTTGTCTGAGATCATTAATTACAATCAGTATCTGAAGATTACAAGAGGTTTAAACATTCCTTGCATATCTTTCAGTTTTGACTAGCTACCTAGCACTATGTGATGAGTAAAGGAAAGAAAGAAAGTCTTTCATGAGGCATTTCACGCCTTCGTTAGTTTAAATTAACTCTAGAAGGCCTGAGATCCTTCAGCAGGGAAAGAAAAACATTGCTACTCCCAAACTGGGCCTCCACGTTCTTTTCAACAGACTAAGTCATGGCTGTATAAGCTAAAATTTGGCCAGTTTCAACACAGCTCTGAAGAACTTTGTAAAAACTGATCTTTTGAGTCAAATAACACTGTAAAAATTGTGCTGGGATCTCCGATATATTCATTAGGAACTGTTTCTATACTTTTACGGGCAGAGCTAAATGCAAAAATCAAACATAAGTGAAAGTTTCACAAAGTAATTTCTCTATGCTTCAGCTGTTCCCCACCCCATTACAGATCCACAAATACATAACGTTAAAACATACTAATAAGCAAAATAAAAATACTCAACTAAAATTATTAAAAATGTTTCCATGTTAAATAATGAATCATGTAACAAATGCTGCATTTCTTTACCAATTATCTTTTCACACGTCTGAGCACTGATGGCTTAACAATGGAACCACTATAGATTGATAGCAACATTTACAATTCTTGGCAGCACTTCCTTAACACCTAAATGACCTGTATTTAACATAATTAAAACATCCTTTGTATTGTGGATACCCTAGAGTCTCTAGAAGACTTTTTAACTATGTTTAGGCAACTGAATTCTACTACTAGTCTAGAGAGCAATTCAGCTCATGCTAAATGAGACACTTGGTAGTCAGTTGGCTGTACAGCTCTCCAGGCTCTTCCAACTATATTGATTCCGTTATCTGCAGTAGGAGGTGTAACGCCCTGCTCACACACAGACACCCAAATCTTTACCCACAGCAAGGCATTCAAACCCAATGTGATAACCTTCTGCACCTACCAGATCTTTGGAAATTCTGAATAAACACAAAGAGACAAGATTTGGGGCAGAAAAAGAGAAATCTCAGTAACGAAAAGTAATGTTGTGGAGAACACATCAGTGAAGACATGAACTTCAAAAACTGCTTCAAGTTTATTCTAATGCCTCTGGCAGAAAAATAAGTGACAACAGAGCTCACAGAGCAACTGGGACTTGTTAGTTTAAAGTAAAGCATTAGTCTTGCACCTAACTTAACAGAAATCTGCAAGTCAAGTTGCAAAAATAACAATGACAGAACAGAATCCTGAAATGAACAAGTATATCAGATTCATCTTATACACACAGATCTAATGCATATACATTAAGCACATGCAATACAGTAAAACAAATCCAAGTCCCTAAAAATACAGTAAAAAAATACTGATCTTTGGAAAAAGTCAGGCATCAGATCATACTGATCTTTGGAAAAAGTCTAGTCTGCTTCAGTAGCTGGCAAAATACATGGAAAAAAATAATACTTTGAAATAAATACGATCTGAAATACATTCTGATAGCATTTAGCTCAGAAATTGCCCAAATACTTAATGCAAATTTTCTTAAAATCAAAACCAGAAAAAATTGTTTGATGCGGATAACTAGTGTATTCTAGTGGTGAGCTGGTTAACAAAAAGGGTAGCACAAGCCAGTTGTCTTTATGAAAACCCATTTAATGAACTGCCATATAGAATTAAATCTTCCATGAAGAGAGTTAACAGTAAAAAGACAGACAGAATAAAAAGACAACAAACCCACAAAAACTATTTACTACTGATTTTGCTGTCAAACAGCCACAGCAAACAATTAAGAATGCTTACTGAACCTGCTGCACAACGTAAATAATCCATTTCAGATGGAAAAATATTTCCCAAATATAGCGAAAAGCCAGAAGTAATAAGGAGGCAAGTCTGCAAAGCAACAAATAAGATAAATTAATATGAATAAAACTATTTTTGAAAAGCAAATAGTCAAGTGGAAATTGGTAATTCCTTTGAAATTAGGCTACTGATGAACCTTTAATAATTCAGTCTTTGTGCGAATAATTTTGAAGCAAAATATCAACATACACTGAGTACTGAAAGTGTGTTGCTGGTTACCAAGACTCACTACTGAACAATATTGTTTGAAACAATACAGCTTGAATCAAGCATTGTGCCCTGACTTTGCAAATACCTAATAAAATGCTCAAAAGGCAATTGTGGTGTTCAGTGGTAAAAATGTTTCAGAAACCATAACTAAGCCTGTACTTTGCATTCTCTGCTTGACTCCACCAACATTCATTATGCATCTGGGCAGCAGGGCAGTTACCAACGAAACACCGTAACAAAAATAATATTAGGATAAAGACTCTTCCACCTATTCCTCTCTCCCTCCAAACCCTCTTCCTGCTTTGGTCAATGGCACACCGATAAATGTTCAACTCTTCCCTTGCTAACTATCCTCATTATTTCATAACCATCAGACTTACACTCTCAGCAGTAGCATATTGCTATGGCATTCTATTGACATTTTTCTTTTTCCTTGTCATTTCTCAAAGTGGACATTTCTTGGAAGGGGCAGCAGAAACTGAGAGACAGAATGGCTCTTTTGTTTTATTTTCATGTTACAAAATTAGGGGCTGCCAAAATAGGGCCTTGCCAAAAAATCATAGAAAATAAGGATAGCATGTATGTGTGTATAGGCAAACACACACAGAATTCTGGCAGTCTGGAAGTACACTATAGAATACAACTTAAAATTATGCTTGAAGCATATTGAATTGTTCCTGCACAAGAACGGTCCATCCCAGCAGCCACTCTGATGTCACTGCTCCCTGAGGTAGACATTCTGTGCACAATGACTTGTGTTGCCCAGACTTTCCTTTCTGGACACCATCTCTCAGAAGGGTTTAGAGAGAGGAACCACTATATTACTTCAGAGAAAAATCTAGTAGGAAACTGCTAGATAAGTTTATTAATAAAATTGGATTTATATTTATCCATAAAATTCATGATTCTTGGTAATATTACTTCAGCAAATGATCATTAAACATTAGTATCTCCAATCATTCACAACAACTCAGTAAAAAGGAAAATCTAATTAAAGGCAATTGTCCTTTTTGACAATTAAGTTTGAGAAAATTTAATGCAAAGAAAGCCAGCTCTTCTTTTGCTCTTTTTACGTAACAGTACATCTGAAAGGAAATCCAAGTTTTGCATGTTGTGAGAAAGGACAAAATGTTCAGCTGTTTCCATGAAAATACGGTGATACTTTTATTCACTGTGCAAAAATAAGTAATTACCACTGCCATAGCTCTTAAAAAAATTACTCTTCAAAACACAAGAGCAGACAGAAAAATAAAAGATCAAATTCTAATTGCTGGAATGAACTTTCATCAACTTGGCTCAGAACACAAGCATATGATATACATGCAAGATCAATGTCCTATGACTCTAACAGTGATACAAAAATTCAAATCACTGACATTCGTGTAAAAACCAGATGTATACACCTCACTACACGAAGATTCTAGTAAATCACTACATGACTACTGAATCCTGAAAGTAAGTACAATATATAATTTTCAGTGCCAAAATGTTATCATGGCAAGTAAAGTATTTTTAATGGTTAAAAATATGCTAAGAGAATGCATATGATCAGGATACCCCTTATCCTTTCCCAAAAGGCAGTGCTTATACACACATATGGGTTGATATTTACCACTACAACACTTATTCTGTTTATGCTATGTGCCAAATATTAAAGATAAAAATTAGCCTTCATATAGCATCTTTGATTAGTGCAGAATTATCTAAAGAATACTGTAAGTCACTTAAATGCTACATTCTAAATTTGCTAAATATGTTCCTTTCTGTACAAATATTTATATTTAACACTATCAGTTATGAAATTGTGAGTCCCCAAACAACATGAAACAGAGCAGATTACTGGGCACCAAGACCTCACCTACACTTTTAAATCTTTTATCATTTAAAGTACTTACTCCCATCAGCAAAGAAAAGATCCATGTTCTATAACTAAAGCAAGGGTGCAGCCTCTTTGACAGCTGAAGGTCACTGGATTTGATATCTGGTATATAATTTCCATTCTCTTGTTTCCCACGCTCCAAAGTTGGCATCCTGTCATAGCTAAATTCTTCTCTGTAACCTTCTTCCCTGGTCATAACACTTCACAGAGGCAATTAAATAATAATAGGAATGAAAATTATGAAGAAGGATCAAAAATACATGTATGTCTGTATACAAAAGCACTCATATGAGTGCTTAACGAGTTTTTCGTCTATTTAAGATAAAATCAATAAAAACAGTTTTTAGTAATGAGCTGTATTTACATTTCAAAATACGTAAGCATTCTAACTACTTACTGGCATACTGTAAGTAAATTACATCCTATAGCCACATTTCATAATAATACTGTATAAACACTGAGAAAATGCAAGTCTTTGTATCTATGATGCCTCAACAGACTTTTATTTCAAGATCTAAGAAACATTAGTTTCAGGGTAACTCTATAACCAAAGCTTTTTGCTTTCTCCTTTTTTTCCTTTTTTGTAATCTCTAGGTCAGAAAAGATATTTAAACATGTTTAAATATTAACTTCCATTTGATTTTAATAGTTTTTATCAGGTATCTAAGATGGCAGACTTCACTATGAATCCAATGAACTCATCTACTCACAATAATTCAGCTACAGAGAACTTTTTCTAATTTACGGAGTATCAATCATTTTTCTTGTTCACTTTGCCCTTTTCATGTTCACCTCACTGCTCACCAATCTGTTCAAGTACCTTGAGTAGTATCTTACATTAGAATTAAGTTACTGCAGATTTTTCAACAGTTAAAAATCTTCATGCTTACCTTCAACTGAAAAGTTAACTGTCAGTTTAAAACAGTCTTGTGAACACAGCTGCCCGTACACTTTGGGATATTCGCACCGCTCAGTGAGTCATGCCGTCTTGGAAAAGTTCTCCCTTACACTTTGGCTTTCAACATCTATTCAGATATGGAACAAAAGCACAGCAAAAACTTCAGTTAAGCCAGGGAACAGGAAAATGCCTCCTGAATTTTAATTAACAGAACACACTAGAAAATGACTGTACTACATTCTCATAGAGCCGCTTCCAAATCAGACCAACAAATTTAAAAAGTTTCAGAAGTTTTAATTTCAGTACTACCCCTTACTTGGTATCTTAAATAAAAATCTTCCTCATAGTTCACCACTTTTAGTTATTGTAATAGCCAGTAATAACGATGTTCAACAATCTAGTTCTTTTTTCAAAAGAGCAAAAACTACTTACAATGCAGTATTCTTGAACTAAAGATGAAAATTTAAGTATTCAAGAATCCCAACAAGTTGGGGAGTTAGAAAGTTAGGGGTTAAAAATCTATCTAGGTTATTATCATCACTGCAGAGTTTATCTTTTTCTACTAACCCTAGTTCTCTAGAGTGTTCAGTTAAACCCTGCACACTTCACCCACTTCAGTCATGCTGACATTCATACTCACAGAACACCATGATGCCTCAACAACAATTTTTAAACCTAGCAGGCAGCAGTGACACGCAGTGCCCAGCGTACTTTGGATCCAGTCCTGCTTATTAAGCAATGAGAAAAAAAAAAAAAAAGAAAAAAAAAGAATGCTTTTATCTTGAAGATGTTGGCACCTTGACAGCTGCAGCAATGACAGGGTCTTTTGTGTAAACTTTAAACACTGTTGTAACCAAGACACAATTAAATCTTCAGTACTCTGAAGGGCATCACCTTTAAAGTATGCTAGAAAAACTTTAGAACAGCACTGCTTCTCAATTTGTATGGAATGTAGATTTCGTTCTTCTCATAATGTCAGTCAATATTGAAAGAATATTAAAACGTTACCGTTGTTTTAATAGATTAAAAAATGGAAATTAATATACCCTACAGAGCATTAGACACAGCTGTAAACTGATAGAAAAGGGAGAAAAAAGAGACTGTGTAGCCAAGCAAAACTGTCTGTTCCTCTGTTCAGGGAAGAAATACCATGCAAATATTTCCATTAGCTGTAACTTTTAAAAGACTATGGTTTAATGGAAAATAGGTAATACTTACTTCACATTATTTTCAATGAATGCTAGGTACTGGTTTGCTCCAACATAAATTACCACAGATGCAAAACAGGCTCATATTTTATCCCTTTTGACCAATTTAGGGAGATTGACTTATTTTTTAACACAAAATTGGTGAGATATTCAGGTATTTATTTGATCTAATCTCTTTGATTAGAAACAGTTGATAAAGTCCTGTGCCACTAAACAGAGCGGGGCTCAAGCCCTTGAAATTTTTGTTCCCAATTCCAAGTGTTTCAGCCAGTGTTGTACCTGAAGCCCCCTCTCTCAAGCATGGCACCACAGTGTTTTCTCTGGTTATGGTGAAATTCCTTCTGTCCCCTTTCCTGCCCACATCTCACTATTTGCCATTTTCCTTTTTGTACATAATTACCATATCCTCTGCATTTGACATCAGTGTCAACAAAGTACACTTAAACTTCACAGCTCAGTTTCTACTCTAAAAATTTTCTGGGGCCCTTAATTTTAGAACCCCTTAATTTCATGTTCCTGATTCCATAAACAATCTTGGGTCATTTTTGTGTATACACAACCACAATGCCTGATCTGGTAGCCAGAAGCCAAGTCACAGGCCAAGACCTTACAATGCCAGGTAAGTATGAAGGTGCTATACAAAGAGATTCCTCCTAATTCTAAAGGACACATAGGAAATGTACACAAAGGCCGCAGGAAATACAACGATGCCAACAGAAGATTACAGGCTTCTGAAAAGGATTTACAGATTATGTGGGTCTATTCTAAATTAGGCCAAAAAATGCCAAGAGATAAAAACCAAATAAAATCATCAGAGGCTACAAAGAACTACTTACCTCCACCACTAAAATGACCACTGAACAAGTTCAGACTGCTTGAAGCAGCTAGAGCGGATACCAGGTCACTTGCCAGGGCTGTGCCATGAGAGCATCCCCCACTGTAACCACAAAAGACAAAAACCAGCTTGACAACTGTAACTGATCTGCCAAAGGACACTATGATAAAAAGTTACATAAACTTGTCATAGTCCTACTTTTGTATCAGTAATGAATAAAAAAGCATTCTGTCCTGGAAAAGTTTCCCTATCACTGAACCCAGGCTCATACCCATGTTCCCAAATCTAAATGCAAAAGCATATAGCATCTGAAGCTCTGGTGAAATTTATTTTTACCATGGCTCACCAACCCTTCCTTTTTCTGATGAGTTTTTAGGAACTCTGCTACCTATGCATTCTTTCACGCATATTTAATTACACTATTTTAAGTTATTACCCATAATCCTTATTCAGTATTTTCAGCTCTTTTAAATAAATCAGCTCTTTGAAGTATTTTGTTTCTCTGCATCCGATTTCTCAACCTTTGTTTCCCAGCTCATGTCTTGGTGTGTGTGCTGAACCAAGACCAAAATGTAGAGGTAATAGCTTCAAAAGGATGTCTTGTGCCACTAGTATAATATAAACTTCTTTGAATTTAGTCTTCCACATGAATCATCATCTGAAGAGTTTAAAAATGTTTGATTGGTATATATGCTATCCACTGCATGCTATTAAAATACAAAATAATTCTAGTTTTATCAATGTCATAAACACACCATGTTAGTAAGACATCCAGACTGAATATGGGTATTTTCTGCCTAGGCCATTTTGTTGCAATTAGATTCCTGAGAATCACAGCCTGGGAAGGCTGTTATGAACTACTTAGAATCTTCAGGCAGGAATTTATGCATGTGTAACTACTCCCCTCCTCCAAAAAAACAACTTCTTCATCTGTCGCAGTTTTGCAAACCAACACAAAAATCTTAGTGAAAGTTAAAATTCTTTAAATCAATTTATCTAAAAGTCAAGGCTGTCATTCCCTCAGCACTTTTCTAAAAAGATCACAGACTACAGACACTCATACATGTTCCTCCTCCCAACAGCATCAGTTACTTCAGAGCAAGACACTAAAACCTGTGTGTAATTACTGGCAACCAGAATTTCTTCTAATCTAGGAACTGTATAGAACTACGTAAAAGTGTTAAACAATCTGCAATGAACTCCTAGCCCTTCTCTGCCTAAATAACACTGAGTTAACCATACAAGTAGAAAATAAAAGGTTGTCAAAGATAACTGCTACTCTATTCTCAGAATCTAATCACTGCCTATGCTGCCTTTCTGCAATAGTCATGAACTAATTCCCCATAAACATATACACAGCTCTGCCCAGCTTCCTGAAACTGTCTCCTGTAGCACTTAGGCTGCAGCTCCCATTGAGATTACTGGCATGCTGAGCACATCAACTCAAAAACCATGCTTTGTGAAGCACTATTTGATAAATTTTAAAGGGGGTTTATACAAGACACCTAGAGTGCATTGCATGAAGAGAACTAGTAAAAATATCAACTATGGAAACAATAAGCAACACTCAGTAAAATTTTACTTCCTCTAGAGCCACAGCAGCTCCTACATTAATGATATGAAGGCAAAAATACCAACTTTTCTGTAAACCAAGTTTACAATCTTCTAGAGCTTATTTTATCATTTTGAAACTGGATGCTACCCACGTTATATTATTCAGCACTATGCCATTCGCATGTGCATACTCTCCCAAGTACTCCACTTTACCACACTGGAGAGATTTCACCTCAGACTTATCCCCAGTGCCACGCAAGCGCCCTGAGAGCACCCAGCGCCAGCGAGATGGCAGCCTGCCTGTGGATTTTGCCTGCCTGGGCCTCCTCACTAACAGGACCACAGAAAACTTGTCATACAGCAGACTGCAATTTCAGACAGCATCACCAGAAACCAACAAGCTAGGGGCACCCCTGTGCTTGAAGCTTTTTACGGTAACCACACATGACACCTATCAGGTGAGGGTCCTGTGCAGCCTCTGCTGAGGAGCCAGGGCGGCGGGGGTGCCCCTCCCCGGCTCCGCGGACATCGTTTCGTCGCAGAGGGGGGCGAAGCGCCTCAGAGGGACCAGCGCCTCACGGCGGGTCGGGCAGGAAGGAGGCCTCCTGGGGCCGAAGGAGGAGGATCACAGGGGATATAGAGCACCACAGCTCAGGCGCACCGCCCCTCAGGCACGCGGCGTGGGCTTGTGCCACGTGACCATGAGCGAGCAGTCTGATTGGCCGGCGGCCTCGTGGGATGCTTGAGGCGCGGCCGGCGAAGGGGTGGTGGGCAGAGAGGTGTTATTTTGTCAGGGTGCGGCGGGTTCCGCCATGTTCGGCCTCTTCACTAAGGTCTTCTCCTACTTCTGGAGACGGGCAGGTAGTAAGGAAGGAGAAGATGAGAGGTGGGCGGCCTCAGGTAGGAGTTCCTGGCCCCGTTGTGGGTGTGTGGTGCTGGAGGTAGGGCTTGGTGTGTGGCTTCACAGCTCTGAGGGTGTTAGTCTCCTTCTCCACGTGCGTGGGGCTGAGTGGAGACTTGCTTCTTTAAGAAAGGAAATCAGGAAAAGAAGACGTTTTTTTCCACTGAGCATGTGGGAGTGTTCTAGTGGTATTCTTTTGCTATGTTTTCTGAGTAGGGGAGGTTCCTGCTTAGAGTATAGAGTGAGGTGTGAGAGGAGTGCTGGGCTGGTGGGTGAGGGATGTTTTGGGCTTTGCCTTGCACTATTTCGTTAATAAGTAAGCCTTTGATACCTTTCTTGGGCTGTAGAATGGAGATGATAGTGTAGCTTTGATGTTTTGAGGCTCCAAAGTGGTGTAAATTTAAGACGCTTTTAGCAGCATTGTTCAGTGTAGCAAGAGGTGCTTTTTCATATTTATGAATGCAGAAAGAAAAAATGATTACTTACTGATTGATTAATAGTTTTGTGACTGTAGCTAATAATATGTTAGAAATCTAAGCTATCATACTTAAGTCTAGCTTTAAGTCTGAAGGGATAGCGCAGTGCAGTTGAATGAAAGTTTGTGTGGTATTTAAGTAGATGCTACTTTTAATTCAAAAGTAGGACTTGAACGTCCTAGATCTGCAGAGAAAGAGCACCACACCTCAGTTCAAAACTGTATTAAATATAATATAAACAGATATGAAGAATTAATTTCTATAACCAGTTTAGTTTTACTGCTTTTTTCAGTATAAAAGTATTGAATGTGCAAACAATACTGAGAGCTTTCTTTCACCGTGAAAAATCATGAAAATGGTTGTTGGCCTAGAGCTTTTGGAAGAAGCTGTTTAGCTTGCAGATATTTCTTTATCTCAAGTTTTTCAAGGTATTTGAATATATATATTTTCTCATGTGCCTTCTGCACCTGAGATGAGGTAATCCTGGCCTGGCTGAACAGAGCTTTGCCTGGAACTCAGGGAAAGAAAAAAAGTTTATGACCTCTGGAAGAAGGGCCAGGCAACTCAGGACAACAACAAGGATGTTCTGAGGCTGTGCAGGGACAAAATTAGAAGGGCAAAAGCTCAACAAGAACTTAATCTGGCTGCTGCTGTATAAGACAATAAAAAGTGTTTCCATAAATACATTAACAACAAAAGGAGGGCTAAGGAGATTCTCCTTTATTGGATGCAGAGGGAAACATAGTGACAAAGGATGAGGAAAAGGCTGAGGTATGTAATGCTTTCTTTGCTTCAGTCTTTAATAGTAAGACCAGTTGTCCTCCAGGTACCCAGCCCCTTAGCTGGAAAACAGAGACAGGGAGCAGACTGACGCCCCTATAGTCCAAGGAGAAATAGTGACCTGCTACACCACTTAGATGCGCACAAGTATATAGGGCAGACTGGGATCCTCACAAGGGCACTGAGGGAGCTGATGGAAGTTCTCACCAAGCCACTTTCCATCATTTCTCAGCAGTCCTGGCTAACCGGGTTGACTGGTGGTTAGCAAACGTGATGCCCATCTGCAAGAAAGGTAGGATCAGATGATCCTTGAGATCCCTTCCAGCTGGCATTCTATGATTCTGAGAAAGTTTCCCTGGATCTTCCTTTGAGTCTACAATCCTGTCAGTCTGACCTCAGTGCGAGGGATAGTTATGGAGTAGATCATCTTCAGTGCCATCATGTGGCACGTACAGGACAACCGTGATCAGGCCCAGTGGGTTTATGAAAGCCGGGTCCTGCTTGACTAACCCAATTTTCTCTTATGACAAGGTGATCTACTTAGTGGATAAGGGAATGACTGTGGATGTTGTCAATCTAGACTTCAGTAAAGCCTTTGATGAAGTTTCCTTCCTTCCTTCCTTTGTGAAGAAAAGCCTTTGATATCTGTTCGAGGGAGGGAGGTGATTGTCCCACTCTATACCACGCTAGTGCAGCTCCACCTCAATTACTGGGTGCAGTTTTGGGCACCTCAATATAAGGACATCAGATTATTATTAGAGTATGTCCAGAGGAGGGTGACCAAGGTGGTGAAAGGCCTAGAGTGCAAAACTTAGGAGGAGAGGCTGAGGTCACTTGATTGGTTGAGCTTGGAGAAGAGCAGGCTGAGGGGTGGCCTCCCGGCAGTCTACAACTTCCTCATGAGGGCAGGGCAGGGAATGGGGAGGTGACAGTTTTTTGTCTGGTGATCAGCAATAGGACACAACAAAATTAAATGAAGCTGCATTAGGGAGGTTCAGATTGGTCATCAGGAAGGGTCTCTTCATTGAGAGAGTGGTTGGTCACTGGAACAGTCGCTCCAGGGAAGTGGTCACAGCACCAAACCTGTCAGAGTTCAAGGAGCATCTGGAGGACGCCTTACTCGTTAAGTAGTCCCATGAGGAGCAGGGACCTGGACTTAATGATCCTTGTGGGTCCCTTCCAAACTCAAGATATTCTATGATATTTTTTTTAATGCAACTTAAACAATGTTGTTTTTACAATGAAGTTTGTATTTAACTAGCTTTCTTAATTTGACATCATAATTTGCCATAATACTTGAATACTTAAATTTAGAAGTATTTCACAACTGTTGGTATTTTTAGTTGAATGAGAGAATGACCTTTTGGTAGAAGGCATAGCATTTCTAGTACCATTCATTACTTGTTGCAAAGTTTTGTAAACAAGCGATTTGTTTTTATGTCAGCCCTCTTTCCTCTGAATGCAGGTGATAAAGAATTAAAAACTGTACAAGGAATAGTGACAAGATTTTGCCATGATTATGGGATGATAGATGACATGATAACCTTCACAAAGGATGCTGTGGCAAAAAATATGCTGCTGGCTGTTGGACAGGAAGTTACTGCCACTGTTGAAGAGGATAAAACATCGGGTGGCCTGAAGGCCATCAAGGTAAGAGATGAAGATAAATAATGGTCTCACTTTCTCTGTAAATCCCTTGAGACTTTCTTTTGGAAGTTACTATAGTTTTAGCCTCACAAATTCTACAAAATAGGAGAAATTTCCAGCCCTTCACCTAGTGGGCATAAGCTGGTTTTGGGAATTTTTTTTATTATTTTATTCCATCTCCTTTAAAGTGTTGCTACTTTGCGATTCTCTGCGTATAGGTCTAGATGTAGTGAGTATGAAACTACTGGTTGAGACAATTGCGTAAAAACCTGTTTAATCATAGCTAGTTATAATCTTGATGTATTAACGTCTTTTGAACTTCAAAGTCAATTTTATGTTATTGTTATATGAATGGATAGGAAAATAAAAACAGAAGCTGCGAGTTTACTCTTTTTGCACAAAGTGATTAAAAAAAAAAATCAGATCTTCCTGCTGTAAAAAATTGTCCACTTAATGTAATGGAGAGTTATAAAAATAGAGATTTCAGTTCCTTTCTTGCTTAACACTTCATTTGTAAACCTACCTCAAGCTTGCTTATATATTGTCATAACTTTAAAATGCAGTAACTTTTTAAAATTATATAGGCTCAATTCTCAGGTGCCTGTGACAACCAAGCTGAGAAGCTGAGCCAAGTGGCCCTTCTCCATTTCAGTATTATGTAAATATGACTGACTGGTGCTTCGAAGACTGACAGCAGTGTGATATGGAACCCATCTTCTGGGCTTTTGTCTCTTGGCTTAACTGCATTCCAGTTTAAGTACAGTTCTAGACTAGTGCACTTCATGTAATAAACACACCCTGACCAAAAGTCTGAGCCAAAGCTTAAGCTGCTTGTGTAGAGCAAATCAACAGTGTAACTAGGATAAAAGTTATCTTTGGTTTTCTAGTAAATAGGTGTTTTATAGTTAATCATCTTATCAACTCATGCCTGTATATAGAATGTAATCATCCAACGTAGGGGCTTTAGGGATCATGTTCCAGAAAATAAGTAGGTAATAATTAGCCAAAGTTTTCTAATGTGTCTAGTAATCTTATTAGTAAAGTTCTGATGTATAGGTTTAACAAGAGTGTAAATTACCAGATTGAGGAATTTGTCATTGCTGTGTTAAATTAACAAATGTTACATAAATTGGTGAAAAATGGTCAAAATCCTGCATTGATGAGCATATAGTATTCCTGATTCCTCATATATTTCCTTTATGCACCATCCTGATTTTAGTACTTCAGAGACAACAATCTGGTCGGTTGCCAGCAGTGTTCAGACAGTCTGCACTCCGATTGCTGGGAGGGGTCCTCTTGTCAAAATTAAGAAAATTCTTAAGTAGACCTAAAGGAAGGGAAGCACAAGAAAGATTTGACGGATGAACCTGTAATTAGAGAAGTTGTCAATGTTGCTGCATGCACAGACTTATTAAAAGAGAAATTGCTTACTGTTCACTAGTTATGGGTTTTGTGTACAAAAATGAACAGCCACAGTGAGTGGCTAATTATCTAATAAGGACCTGGACTTCCATAAGCAGTTGAAATTCTTGTATTTATTGTACTGATATATGTTTAATGTATAATTCTAAGTACCAGCTGTTTGAATGTTGTTTTTTTCTGTATTAATAGGTAGATGCCATTCAGAATACATGGGAAGATGACAGTCCTACTTGTGATGCTTCTGAGCCAAATATGAAAGTATTAATTGGCAGTATTACCTCTCTCTCTAAGCATGGTGGCTATATTAATGAGAATACTTTTTTTGCAATGGAAGATGTCTGTGAAGGTGTGTAAGGCTGTTCTTGTTCATTCTTCCTTAACCTTTTTTATGTGTACAACAGAAATATTTTTCTGATGAACTTGCAGTCCACATCTCAAATAAGTTCTAATGGACTGTATGTAGTGAAAAAGCTACCTGTTCATTCTCACTGAGCATAACTTACATACAGTCATGTAAGTGAAAGTTTCAATGTAAGGAAAAGTTACATGTGAGCAAGTGTACTTTTCCACTAGCCACTAAGCACCACTCTTGGGTGGTTAGTCATAACCTACCAGGGGAAGAATTGTGAAGAGAAGTTTGAACTCGGTGGGTTTGAATAATGCATTGTTTTGGCTGGGTATTTTATTCAAATTAAAACTAGTTCTGTATGGGAGCAAGGGGAATCTTATCAGTAGCGGTTAAACTTGAGAAATGTTGTGTTTTATGCAGGTTTCGAACCTTGTGAAGGTGACTGGGTGGAAGCGAAATATTTTATTAACCCAACAACATGGAACAGTGAAGCAGTTGCTGTAAAGCCTTTGAGGTATAAGCGAGTTGACAAGGTAAATGTTCTGCACGTTGTTTTTGATAAGAGGAATCTTGTGTGAAGTGGATTTTGAAGGTGATTTTTTTAAGTTGCTGGTATAGGTAGATCTTCTATTGTACATTTTTAATTAAAAGATAAAAGATATTAACTCATCCATTTCTAGGATTCTTTACAAAATAACAAAGCTTTTTGAAATAGCATACACATTTTGGTTGGAAGTGTAAGTAACTTATTTCCTGGCTATCGATTGTTTATTTGGATGCTTACTGTTTTAGTTACATTGATGTAATGAGCATGTGTGGATTTTCAGAATTTTTTTTAAGAAGTAATGACTGTGGAATTTATTTGAATTTATCCAAGTGTTTCAGCTTAAAAACAACCATCTCCCTTTTATTTTAATGAGAATGTTTGTTTCCTCTAGGAATACATTTATTAGGTTTATGGTTTAGTGGATTTGCCTTAACTGTATACTTTGAATAATGTATGCATGTCAAGCATAGGAAAAAAAATCTCTTCTCTTGTGACGGCTAGAATTGAAGTACAAATTAGGGAAGTTGGTAAGTCACAAGACAGGTATCATAATTAAGTCAAATGTATATATTGTAGTATCCATTTCAGTGGAGACTAATGCTTATCCGAAGTACTTGTGTTTCTTTACACTTTTAAATCTAAAGACAAGTGCAGTGATTCTAGGTTAGAGCTGTATGATTACTTTCCATGAATAACTGAAACTTCAGAATGCACCTTTGTTAATGTTAGAATGACTGTTGGAGGGAAAAAACCATGCAATGGTAGTATGCCTGTTAGCTTCAGCAGATAATATCAAGTAACACTGAATAACAAACTGTTACAGGTTCGCATTTCCAGCATCTGTGGAAGAAGTGGTACAGTAGATGAGAGTATATTTTTCACTTTGGATTCATTGAGACTTCCTGATGGTTATTCACCTTGTAGAGATGATCTAGTGAACACCGTTGTGGTGGAAAGCAATCAGTCATGTTATATTTGGAGAGCTCTCTGCTTGGTGCCAGTCAGCCAGAATGGGTAATATTCGTTCTTTCATTCTCTTCCCGCTTAATAACTAGAGATGAATGGTAATTATGCAGCTTAAATTCTGTTGCAAGTGAGAAATACTGTGAATTCTTCACTAATTGACTAGAAGGTATGATAAATCACTGGGAAGACTGGAGTGTGTTATAAGATTTGGCCCTTGCTTTTTCTTCCTTTTCAGAGGGTGGGGACACTTCTCTCTGGAGAAGCAAAACTAGTAGCAGCTGAGCTCAGGGATACTGATAGGCAAAGAAGAAAGAATTTTCCTAACAAAATCTTGCAAAACGTCAAGCTCCTGTTCTCATTTCCTATAATCTGTGCTCTTCCAGTGAGGATTTTACTGTTTGAAAACCATTCTCAGGAAAAATGATGTAAAGTGGATGTTATTTAATCCATTTTCCTCAAGTTGTAGTGACTCTTCAGGTATCTGTCCTAAACAGAATAGTTTAATGAGCTGAATAATGAAGACTTGTTGGGCCTGCAGATATCAAACTGAGATGTTGTGCAGGCACTTCAGATGGCGTATGTGATGTGAGGAGGATCTGGACAGATTTTCGAAAAGGTTAGAGAAAGTAGATGATGTTCAGTATGGAGAAGAGGCAAAATCTTGTGAAATAATCAATTGTACAAATGTAGAACAGGCAACAACTAGTCACAGCAGTTCTAAAGCAAAACTAGGGAGTTTGACTTGTGATGTTTGTTCCTGTGAGAAACACAAATGCTGTCCAAATCTATATAAATAGGGGTATTACCTGTAAAATCTGTCACTCTGAGTGTAACAAGGCCTTGGTAGGACCAACTTTGATTCTGCAAGCCAAATATAAGCTGTTGACCAATTGGAAAATCAAAAGGAGAACAAAAAGAACATTCTGGTACTTCTCAAACAAAGTCATTGGGAGAACTTGCCTTGTTCAATCTCTAGGAAACATAGCTAAGGGTGGTACATGTGTTTTGAGGAACTATGAAGAATGGAATAATCTGTTATCGCTGGAAATAATGGATAGAATAGATTTAAGTGGTACCTAAATGAAGCTTGAAGTATTTACGTCACTTTGCACAACAGCCCAGTTTGTTTACTTTTTTTTTTTCAGGTGGACCTATTTTTAGTGATGGATAGAGAAAATTATTACTAAAGCCAAGTTACAGAAGTAGGCCTCAGGGTTAATTTCTACATTTTAGTGTATTTCCTTCCATATCAAAAAATGAGGCATCTTAAGCTGCAATGGGAGACATCTAGTGGGCTTTGCTAGTAAATTGATGTACCTGATAAAGAACAGGTACAGTCATTTTCTACCTTACTATATTAGACAACTAAGGAATACTTAAGGTGTATAAATATTGGCAAGATTATTAAAATATTTCCAAGTTCTTTTCACACCACTTTATCTAACTGGATAGTGTCTTAATGGTAGAATAGAAACAATTTGTAAAGGGTTTCTGCAGGTAGCTGACACTTGAGAGGTCAGAGCTCTGGTCACTGTCTCAGACAGGGAAGAGCGTGTCAGTGGTTTCGTAGCCATTTTTTATCAATCATGATAAACATGATACTGTTTTTCAGCTTTTTAAAACTTATTCTTCAGTTTGCTGCTTTCAGACTGTAGCAGTAAGCAGAAGGCATAAATGCTTGGGGCACATGTTGAAATGCTTCCAGTCTAGTCATTTTACCTCTTAGCTCCAGTGCTAACAAGACTCTTGCTGAGGAGCTGCTCTTTGTTGCATCCTCTTGGTTCAGCTCCCGAAGAGATCCATAACAGCTTCAGTCACCATTTGATTCAGCTCTTCAGCAAAGATTAGCTAGCTTCTGAATCATTTTATTCTTGTATCCAAAGTTTTATGCTGGTTTATTGTGCTGCTGACAAAAGGCTTGTTGTTTTTAATTTGCTGCTTAAATTAGTAAATGTAATCTAATTGTCTTGGAAGTACAAGTAGCTGAGAAAAAGTGAATCCTCTCAACTGCATCTTCCAAAATACTGTGATTGTGCTTTGGTATAGTGATTCTTAAACTTGTGCTGAATCAAAGACACTTGCTGAGCCTATTTTTCTTTCAAAATTGCTAACTAAAATTATTTTTACAGACAATCTCACTCTAATGGAATCAATCTGGATGAGCCTTATGAAAACTTAATGAGAGACAAAGGAGGGTTGGAAGTATCAAGAATGACTAACTTTGGAACTCTGAAGCAGGGGGAATCTAAAAGAATGATCATTTGGATAGAGTAAGCCTTTCTGATTGTTCTAAGCTTGCTTGCTTTCCATCACTCCACAGTCTGTAAATCTGTTTTTTTATGCAGAAGCCTCTCATAACTGAGCCTTGTGGTTCACAGTCTTCAACTGACCCCCAAATACTATGGAATCAAAGAATAGTTCATATTGAATTTAATGTCTTTAGTACAGTCTTTTTATTGAGCATCTTCCTTGCAGATACTGCTTTGAGACTCCCCAGTCCTATGTCTCTTTTCAATCCTAATAAAATCCTTTCTGGACTGAAGGTTAAAATAAAAGCTTTTACTTGTAAGTGTTTTTAATGAAACTGCAGATAATGCTGCTGTCTTTAAAATCTGGGAACAAGAGGACTGTTGCATACTTATGTATTAAAAGCAGACCATATTTTGTTTCTTTTTTAACTTGAATCCTGAAGGATTATGTTGGTGTATCCTTGAGGGTTTTGTTTTGGTGGTTTTATCTTTCTTTCTTTTTTTGTGTTTTTTTTTTCATGTCTGTAGAGGCTCAAATGAATTCATACCTGAACACCCTCTATTTGTTGTTATATGCTTTTTCCTAAGACTTAGTTACCCAATGATAAGTTTTAAGTTATCATAGCTTTTTTTGTACACAGTATTTCCATATGCTTCATATGGTAGTTGATACAATCTAGAAATGTTAACATTTAGCAGAGGTTCTGGTCCTCATGAGTTAGGAGTTGTGCAATGTCTTTGATAACAGTTATGAAATAATGGGGAGCGAACCTGCTCCCAATACAGACCTGTATTTCACTTTAAGTAGAATTAAGCTTCCCAAGAATATTAACTATGCATTTAATTTAATAATGTTATTAATTACATAACTACTTCTAGGAATAAAGGGAGTGTACCACAGTCCTTAATCAGTTGCAGATTAGCTGGATGGGTGAAAAACAAGCAATTCAGTTTTCAGATTCCTCAAAAATGTGAGAACAGTCCAGAAGCAAATCTGTCATCTTTTCCAATAAATCAAGAAAACCTCTCAAAAGCTGCAATTAATTCATATAACAACCATGAAGAAACAACACATGTCTCATTGAATAATACATCCATTATGAAGAATGGAGTTATTCCAGGTACAGTGAAATGTTAACATTTGAATGCTGAGGGTTAACTCCTCAAAAGGGCCTGTAGCTCTGTTTGAGAAGACTTGCCAATGCTAGCAAGGGCAGTTGTGGTAACAGAATTTATCATAATCTCCCTTTACTACAGAAGGAATTAATTCTCAGGATAAATATTTATCAAGACCAAAAGAAAACCTTTCCTTGGTGAAAGATGAGAGTCTACATAATGGAGAAAATGACCAAAGAGAAGGCATAGAACAACCAATAAATCACATCAATATTACTGGAGAAATTCTTATACCACCAGGTGGAAAAACGTTTGTAGTGATCATATGCACAGCTATGTAAGTTTCTTTCTGTGGGTCCAGACTGACACAGTGGGAACAAATAATAAAAATTGACTCAATATTTCCCTTATTCTGGGCACAGTTCTCTCTTTGGTCTAGGATAAAGTAAGCCAGAACATATTGGCAAATGTATGTTTTGGACCTTGAAAGTAATTGGCGTTGTAATGCTTGATTCTGATTGTATTTCTTCATTTACTACTACAACTACTTTAGTAGTTTTTCTTTTAACAAAAGTGGGAGTAGATAATTTCTCTATATAACTATAGTAAGGTGAAGATTTTTCAGAAATAAAGGATCTTTCCTACTTTCTTCATTTGTGTTTAGAGTTACAGTTCAGTTCTAAGTAGCCTTGAGCAAAGCTGTTGCTGCAGACAGTGAGGGGATCAGCTTCAGGTTTTTCCAATGGAAATGCTTGGCTAATCTTTTTCAGTAGCAGGAATTCTAAGATGTTCATTGTGATAGAAGTAATAATTACGTACCCAGTAAATTGTGGGAAGGATTTTGCATTTTGCTCTTTACCCAAGCTTTTGGTGAAATTGGAATTTTGTGACTTATTTTTTTTTACTTATTTATGATACCTGGATTGAACTGGATAGGGAGTAAGTATGAGGAATTACCTTAAGTTAGCAGTTCTCATATGTTACTGAAATGAGAATCTACAATTTAATTTAAAAAAAAATATTTATGGCTGTGGAGTGAACATGATAGTTCTAATAACATAACTTCTGCTTACTTGAAGAAATCCTGGATTCAGTAAGGAACTCCTATTGCTTGGTTTTTCTGATTTTACTGTTGGACGGTATATCGAAGTCACTGTGACAAATGAAAAAGAATTAATAATAGCACCTGTGGAACCATTTACTCCAAGAAAGCCTAAAATTACTCCAGAACCTCAGCCAAGGAAGACAACAGTGGTTGCCCCTAAATACAGGAGGTACTGTGAATTAGAGCAAAAATAATACTTACCTAATCTGCTCTTTTTAGTATTGCTATATCTGTTCTCTAATGCTAGAAAAGAAGATGTGAAAATGGGAGAGTTTGTACATGTTTATATATATATGTTGTAAACAAGATAATTCTGGATGTTACTGATAGAAGAGGTAGTTTTAGTAACGAACTGCCTGATTTCTTTGTAGATCTGTCAAACGGGAGCTCTTTCTATATGATGTGGTTGCATAGATTACCATGCAACAGTATTTAAGTAATAATTGTGCTATTAAAGAAAAAAAGATGGAAAATTGGAAATAGTTTTGTGAGAGACATACCTTCTTAGCTCCTCAAGCAGTGTTGACATCTATGTCTGATAAATGTTTCCCGTCTTTCATTCAGAGCTTTTCTTTAAGCAAATTCTTTAAGTATAATGGAAGCTTATTTGCTTAGTTACTAAAATATCCTAAAACTGAAAAAGCAGACACACAATTCAGTTATTCTGTAACTGGAACACTTTGCTATCTTCCCAGTGCAGCAAAATACTTAATTGTCGCGTTGAAGGAATCTGTGTCTGTCATACATATGTGTTTTGGTTTTATAGCCTTGATGATGTGGCATGTTACTTAACTGTTTTTCACATGTATAGTTTGAGAAGGTTAAGTGACACGTTACAGGCTTTTGTTTTAGAAATAACAGAAAGCAGTTGCCAAGCTTTCTCCCGCATTATACCATACCAGATGAGTTACGAAAGTGTGTGGAACAGAAGTTGGACATATTGACCTTTCAGCCTCTCCTAGCAGAGGTATGTGTTTGTAGGTTTATATAAGAAAAATATTTAAGTCTGTTTGTTCAAGCTGGTCTTAATTTAGGAAAAATGTGAGGCCCTTAGTGGAATATAAGATGCTGTAATACTGTTACCAAGTAGAATTCAGAATTTAATCTGTATCCTGTAATGTCCATGGGATTCAGTATGTCACAGAATCCAGGCTTACAGGAGCACAAGAGGGTAAATGTGAAAAACTGAAAACGGAGTAGAAGTGCACTAGGGGCAGGGGGAGATATTACAGAAGCTGAACAAAGATTCCTCTTCACTCTCACTTCTTAGGCATCACTGGAAAGGGTTTTTTGGGGTGTCAGAACAGTAGTCCTGCAGTTGTTTCATACCATAGCAGAAACTTTTAAGTTACTGTAATAACAAAATATTCTTTTCTGGTTCAATTTTTTGCTTTGTTTTTTTTTAATTCTTAACTTTAATTTGCTATGCATTGTTCAGATTCTTCCCAAAAGTATAGCTATTTCAGAATACATAAAAAACAAACCACAACCCATACAAACCTCTGAAGTCTGACAAAAATATTATTGATACCTTCTGTAAAACTCCTGATTTCTGGTAGAACATTTCTGCCCTTTTAAGGCCTTATAACCTGGGAGTGATACGTAATTTTTCAAAGGTGTAAAAGGCTGTGCAGTCTCTTTTCTAAACAGCTCACAGAAAACCTGAGGTCACAGCATTAAGATAACAGGTTAGTGATACTCTCTCAAAAAGAAGATAAAATTCTGTAATATTTGAAATAATTTTGTACTGAAAGCCTGCCATTAACAGTAACTCTTTTGAATCACACCTTAGATTCTGCGTGGTATTGGTGACTGTTTTAAGTCTACTCCAGAAAGCACTGCTCATTTGCCTTGTATTTGAGTGAGAAGATAGCAGACAGAAAGCATTCTGTGCTATCAGTCGTTGCTCACCTAAAGCTTTAGTGTGAGGCATTAAGCTCTGAGGGGTTCTCTCAGTTTACCATAAGCTGTATAATCATCAGCCAGGGCCAAGACTGATGTGATTACCTCTTCACTCGTCTCTGCTCAGTGTATTTGGATTTTGTGCTTTCTGGGATTGCTGAACATAGAATTCAGTTTGTAGACTGCACCTGAATTCAGATGTTGAAAGTACTGTTGTGGTAGTGAGAGACAATAGCTGACTGCCTATTGTATCTGAGCTCCAAGGAGTATGTACTAATTCTGCTTTGGCTACTGGGGGAGTTTAAAATACTGGCTGGTGTATGGATACATGTATCTAGCTGCCTTAATTGGCAACCCAGTTGCTGTGCAATCTGTCTTAAAAGTTGTTTTGTATAATGTTAAGAATAGTGGGTTCCATGTTTTAATGTAGAAGTTACAACAATGATGTATACTGTTTTGTTTTTCAGCATCTTAATCTACATAATTATAAAGCAAACTTTTCTACTCTCTTGTGGCTTGAAGAAATCCATGCAGAAACAGAGATGAAAGACTTTAACATGAGTGGGGTTACTTTGAAAAGGAATGGGAACTTCTTAGTGTTGGAAGTGCCAGGACTGGAAGAGGGCAGACCTCACCTGGTTCCAGGTAGTAACTAATGTTAGAAAAAGCCAAATAGCACATTGTATTGCAGTGAAAATATTGATCAAACTCTGTTGCTTTTTCATTTGTTTAAAGCATTCTTTCACATATTTGAAGGCAGTCATTAATCCAGGCCACTAGACGGGTGAACTGTGCTGTTGGTGTCGCAGTGAGCGTTACAGAGGCTGCTGTCTGAAGCAGCATTGCAGGTGTCTGTTCTTAAGCATGTTCTGATACTTCAGGATTTTGCTTTCAGCAAAAACAAACTGCACTGTGTGATAATGATTTAAAAGACAATAGGTGTAGCAAAAGCTGGGAAAGTAGTTAAAATTGAATTCAGTATCTCAAATAATACACAACGTAACTGTTTCGGGAGGTGTTGTCTGATGCATCAATATTAGGTGCCTTTTAAAGCATCATATGCAACTGCATTTGGCATTTCAGAACAGTTACTTGCAGATACAGCAATGTTGCTGAAGTTAATTAATGTTCTGTGAGTTCCTAGTTTAAACATACAGAAGAGGAAGAAATTAAGTGCTGTTGAGAGAATTTCACTATTCCTTGTAACAGTATGTTCCCTTATAACTTTGTTTACAATTAGGTGATAAGGCAATACTGAGAAGTCAGGTCTACTCTGAGCATATAATAGAATATATTGCCTATATTACTGAGGTAAGCAGGATGTATCTCTTGTTTTATATACGTTCTGATCGGGAATTTTCATATTTTTATTGTATTTTTGAAGACTTGAACTTCCCTGTTTTTTCTAGATTATGTTATGAGTGCAGGTAAAGATTATAATCTAGTTACACAATGTGTTGATAGCAAGCAAATCTAGGTGTTCTTTTGGGGGGTTCAGGGCTTTCAGAAATGCTTCTTTGTGTTTGAAGTACTAAACCCATATCAGTAAACTGACTTTTTTTTTATCTTTGCAACAGATTTATAATGAGGACGTTACTCTTAAATTTAACGCAAACTTTGAACAGGTTTACAACTCGGAACCCATGGATGTAGAATTTGTTCATTGCAGGTACTTTCATAAGTTTCCAAAAAGCTGCATTTAATGATTGCTCTGGTAAAGTGACTTTTAAAATATACATGACTGTCAGTTGTTTCGGTAATTACAGTTAGGAGGACATAATTAAGATCTTGCCAATTTTTCCACCTCTTTCCCTTAACACACCTTTGCCACTACATTCATTGGTAAAAAAAAAAACCTGCAACTGTAGTCACAATGTACAAAGAATTCTTGTCTTAATGATTGCATTCTTCTCTAAATGATTGTAGCAATGCCAGACAGTGAAATGATCGAGATGATGGGGGGTAGGGGACAGTGTTTTTTGGGGGGGGTCCTGGTTTGGTATTTTTTTTTTCCTTAAAAAAAAAATATGACTGCATGCTTATGCAAAAAATAATTGCTGATATTAACCTCTTATCCTTTTATACTTGCTGGTTTTCATGCTATGTTACTGTCTGTACAGAGTTGCTTAATCTTCTTGGTAAAATCAGCTTTGCAAAGAACTTGTTGAAAGACTCTAAATCTGGAACACAAGGCCATCTTTGTCTCACTGAAGAGCTAGAGAATATATGTATCAATGTTATTCATTGCAAAGCTGTTGATTAACACTTCTGCAGCATATTTCTTAATAGATGCTGCTTCTTTCTTTTTTTTTAAAAAAAAAAAGTTTTTATTATGCACTGGTACACGGTAAAAAAAATACTGGATACTTTGTAGGTGTTTGCTGTTGCAGTTTATGGAAATGTAAACTTTTACTTTAATCTACAAATCTGTGTTCTGATAACAGGATTCCTAGTAGGCGATGCCAGTTTGCAGTTGAGCAAGCTATCTACCTGGGTGAAAAAGGTAGACTTCAGTTGACTTAAATTGTCTAGGGAGTCTTGTGTTTATATTGCTTTCACATCAGGGCATACCGAGAAGAATGCATTGAAGTATCTTCTCAGAGGGGTTTTCTGTAACTATTTTTTTAAAAAAAACAACACTCTGAATCTAGAGTAGCTGTCATCAGAATGATTTCTCCTCTTGGTTGTCACAGGGGAGAGGAATGAAAGCAAACTTTTGTGACCTGATTGAGCCAGTAAGAGCTGTAGAAATCATATACTGTTATAACAAGCGAAGTGGCAGTGGGTCTGGTTTTTTTTTTGTTACCTCATAATTCATTAAAAAGGACTGACTTCCTGTTTTATGGTTCAGTGATCCATATGAACTCACACAGATCTTTATCACTTTTACATTAGTTCTGATAAAGTCAAAGCAAGCTGATGTATCAGCAGTAATGTTAACCAGTGAAACTTGCGAAGTGTTTATGCAGTTTTCAAATTTCTCTACATTCTTTTTCTTTTTTAAATTTGAAGTGTTATTTCCAGAAAGGCTTGTTTTAAAATCACCACAAACTATCAAGACCCAGAATACTCCTGACTATTGTGATAACAGCCTCGAACAATGTGCCCAGCAGGAATATAAGGTATCTATGCTGTAAATGTTCCTTAAAATGCTAAATAACATTCAGATTGGTAACAGGTACTTAGCATACAGCTATTCTTAGAGAGGAATTGCATCATAGAGTATCAAAGAAGTGAAGTTATATTCTGTTGCTTTCTGATGACAGCAGTTTTTGTTTGCCTGGGGACATAATTTTATGATAACTGATATTATTAAGCTAACATTCTCATCTCAAATGGAAAGTGCTTATAAAAAAAAACCTGTATGCTTATAATCGGAATTGTCAGTTTCACCTTAGACTACTTTTTGTGGCTACTATTGAGTTGATAATTAAGTCCTGTTACTGTGGCAGGAAGTATTTTTGTGATAGACGGTAATCATCTCATTCTGAGTAGACTTACCCAGGCTTCCTAACTGCTAGTTAAATTATATGAAGTAAATGTAGAAATCTTTCTTAGAAGGGACTTGAGAAGGTTATCTTGTACTCTTTTATTTAAAGCAGGACTGTTGCCATGGCTAAATCAAGTCAGCTTGGGGGCAAGCGGGAGCTGCTTGTTTATTTTTGTTCCCACCCTCTGCATAACCTCACCACCTTTCCACTTAAGATGGTTTTTTTTCCTGATTCCCAGTATGAGTCTTCCATCCACAACTTGTGGATGTGGTCCCTTATTACATCATATGTGACACAAAGAGAGTTTGTTTTGGTTTGGTTTTTTTAACTCTGATTTAAGGCATCATGGGTTATTAACTGCCTCTTTTCCTCCTTGGGGCCAAACTAAAAATCCACACTCTCTCAGCTTCTCCAGTTTATAACAAGGATGTGGTATGGGCTTGTACACAGTTCTAGCATCAGCAGTAACCTGGGATCCTGAAAAGGGCCTGAGGATTACTATGCAGCCAATATATTCTTGGTCTGTCTTGGTTCACATAGTTATTCAGTCCCAGGTGTAGAGCCTTCCATTTCTCCATACTGAATTACTGAATTTCATGAGTTTTCTCTTGGCTCTCCTGCCAAGTTTCTCATGATCCCTCTGAACTGAAGGTGCACCATCAGGCATTTGAGGTATGTGTCCTCACTTTGTGTTGTCTGCAAATTTGTCAAGGGGGTTATTTGGTCTGATCCTAGTCATTGATGAAGATAAAAATATTGTCACAACAACAACCCTGGGATTCATAGCTTTTGGCCAGCTTCCAGCTGACTATCAAACTATTGATTCATACTCTTTGAACCTGGTAGTTCAGTCAATCTTGTCTAACTGTCTGTTGATCTTGCTAATATATCCTCAGGCCACAAAGAATAATGTGGTAAGTAAACCAATTCAAAAACCTTGCTGAGGCCGAGGAGTATTACAATGACTGCTTTTCTTTTGTCAACATAAGACTCTGTCCATGTAAGTCTCCTCATCATAGAGGAAAGTCAGGTTGGTCATGAAAGGTCTGCCCCTTGTTTTAGCCATGTTGACTATTCCTGGTCACCCTTTTTTTTCCAATCATGTAAAGGATGCGGATTCCAGAAGGATGTGCTCTGTAATATTCTTAGATTCTAGAGTGGTGTTGTCTCCCTTCTAGCAGGGATTTGTTAGAGACCACCAGACAATATTGCTGCTTTTCCATCCTCCTGTGGTAACAATTCAGGCATGTCTCTGGTTTTGCAATTAATATGTGCAGTCAAGGAGCTCCTGCACATAGACCCAGAGCCATGCTGGTGAGAGCAGCAGCACAGGTAGGTATTGTTTGGCAAGATGCCTGCCTCTACTGTGTCTTCTGTTTGTCTAAATGGTAGAGAACATCACCTGGACCCCTCATGCTTACCCCAGAGCTGTAAACAACACATTCCCATGTTGCAGTTTTCTCCCATGCTGCAACCTGAAAGAGGTATCATCTTGCTTAGTGGTATGGAATGTGAATGTTAGCTTTTGTGGAAGGAAACAAGTTATTCAGCCATGACTTAAAAATCCTCATGAGCTCGCAAAGTATTTGTGAAATAAGTGATTAATGTTAACATAAGCCCAACTTTTAAAATCTTAAATTTGAGGTGGTAACTTCTGGCACCTTATGCTACTCTGTCTCTGTCTTCACAGTAGACATTCTATTTAATGGGTTAATGCTATTTAATGGGGAAAATCAGAACCTAGCAACTGCAAAAATGTTAGTGAAGACAGTTGCCTCTCATCTTAAGGTAATAAATGCATTTATCTTCACTTACTGTTTTCAGGTCAAAAAAACGCAGAGTAAACAGGCAAAATACATGGCATCGAGGGAGATGAAGACAACAGATGTGATGAGAGTAGCTGCACAAACAAGCCAATGTGGTATACTTTAATACTTTATGTTCAAATATAGAGAGTTCAAGGTTGCAATCACTTCAGTAAACCAGGGCTGAGTAAAATACCCTTAAGATGTCTTTGTGTTCTTTCTTAAAAGACAAATTCTATAACAGTACTATCAGGAAGCTTCATTTTAGTCTTTCTGTGGATCACTTAAACATCTCCAATTCATACAATCATAGAATGGTTTGGGTTGGAAGAGACCTTAAAGATCACAAAGTCCCAACCCTCCTGCTACAGGCAGGGACACCTCCTACTAGATCAGGTTTCTCAAAGCCCCATCCAGCCTGGCCTTGAACACCTCCAGGGGTGGGCCATCAAACATCTAGTAATGTATTTTGTACTCAAATTATCATTTCCTAGTCGTTTACTGGAAAACTTTTGTTCACGTTGAAAGCTTCCAATTCATTACTGGGATGCTGCATTTCATTCTTGGTATAGCTACTTTGACAAACATGCTAAAACTTTGGAAAAGCTTTCAGAAAGCCCAGGTGATTCCTATGCTTTCCTGGAAAACATGACTTTAAATATTAGTATACTTAATTGCCAAAGAGTGATTTTTAGGATGCCTACAGAAATATGGAATGGATTACCTAGAATGCACTTCTGCTACTTGGAAGGTAAAGCTGGACTGATTCAGACAGAACTAAGAGAAATGTTTCAGTAGTCATGACTGACTACTGGTCATCTAGTAGTGGTACTATCCTTGAAGTACCAGTTACTGAAAGTTACTGAAATTTTCTATTCTAGGACAAAAAAGTGAACTTGAAGCTATGATTACAGATTGTTGAGTTACAAAATCAGAGGCCTTTTCTGGCCTTCAGTGTTATTAAAGATCCAGTACACTTCTGAAATATTAATGAACTGTTTTCTACATGCTATTCTATGAAATCAGAATCTTTGAGAAATTAATTAGTTGTTATCACAGAAGGAAAATGAAATTTTTTTTAAGCATGATGTGAATTGGCATTGCTTTTATCTATGAATGTTAAAAATATTTATGTGGAGTTTTAATATATGCTTGTCTTGATTATAGTTGGTGAAACGGTGACATTCAAAGAGAGAGCTGGTGATTTTTTCAATCCTATGCTGAATGAACAACAGAAGCTGGCAGTGAAAAGGATACTGAGTGGCGAATGTCGTCCGACACCTTACATTCTCTTTGGACCACCAGGAACTGGAAAAACAATAACAGTAATTGAAGCAATTTTACAGGTAACGGTGGATGACAAATCAGTCTTCTCTAATCTTCTTGATGTTGGAACATTTAGAGTGAGTCTCTAAGTACCATCATGCTTTTTTCCCAAGGAGGTTTCAAAATACTCCTTTTAAATTCATTTTCTTATGGCTCTGAAAGGGGAAAGATTTTTATGGATTTACAGAACTCCAGAATGGCTTCTTTTCAAGTCCTCTTGTCTCTGTCTTTAAAGCTTTAGCCAGCAATATCTAATTTGTGATTCCAGTAGTGCATAATATATTCATGAAGCACAGGTATACTTTAATAGGATAACCATGAATTAATCCTGCTGTCAGTACACTCAGTTTGAGAGTACTTAGTCATGGCTGTCATGACTAGTGTTCTTGAACTGCAAAAGTGTGGGTGAATGTAACACGGATGCAAAACTCTTCCAGGTTCTGGACTCGGTGAAATAAAATGAGCGTGTTTGTGCTATTGCCACTGCTCTAGATAACCTTTTTTTTTTTTAACGTCCATCTTCTTTAATGTAGATACATTATACTCTACCAGACAGTCGAATCTTGGTTTGTGCACCATCAAATGCTGCAACAGATTTGATTTGCTTGCGACTGCATCAAAGCAATCTGTTAAAACCAGGAGCTATGGTCCGAGTTAATGCCAGCTTCAGGTCTCTAGAGGTAAATATTATAGGTATCTACCAGTTAATATTTTCATTTTAATAGCTTGATCTTAAAATACTGATTTATTAATGTATCTATTAGTGGTTATTAGGCTGGTTAGGGTCCAAGGTATGAACATACTACTTCCACTCTTCCAGAAGAATTACTGGAAAACATTGATTGTGGTTCTTAATTCGATTGTATGAGTACAGAGTCTTAACCTCTTTCCTGCAGTGCTGAGCTCCACAAGAAGCAAGTACATAACTGGTGGATTTTTGATGGGGCAAGATGCTTACAAAGACTTACAAAGCAATCCCGAAATCTGTTACTGAAGTCAAGCCTTTGTCTCCTAATTAAGACCACTTGCACAGAAAAATGCACTTTGTGTGTGCGTTTTACATATATACTCACATACATATTTATGTATGTATATGAAACATCCATAATTTTGATCCTTAAAATAAAGAAAACACAGATGTCTTGCATATGTACTGCTTTGTTTAGGCAAATCAATGAAGAATTCATTTCAGTGTATGAATGAGTCTTTTTTGCTCAGCTTCTAAAATAGTTTTCAGTGGGCTTTTTGATTCAAATTAAAACATTTAGTTATAAAGCAGTATTTTGTTTCACAAAATCATAGAATCATCTGGGCCAGAAGGGACCTTCAAAGGTCATCTAGTCTGACCCCTCTGCAGTCACAGGAACACCCCCAACTAGACCAGGTTGCCCAGGGCCTCATCGAGCTTCACCTTGAATGTCTCCAGGGAAGGGGCCTCAACCACCTCCCTGGGCAACCTGTTCCAGTGCTCCACCACCCTCATTGTAAAGAACTTATTCCTTTTCTTATACCTTTTCTTTTTCTGCAGCAAATTGATGACATGGTGAAACCTTACTGCAAAGATGGTGATGATATTCGGAAAGCATCGTGGTTCAGGATAGTAATTACCACATGCAGCAGTGCAGGAATGTTTTATCAAACAGAAATACGGTAGAGTATACTATAGACAGGAATGTCACTGAGATAGCTGGATGCTACAAAACCTAGAGCTTTTAGATACCCTTCATACTGTAAATTGAGGTGTTTTAATACAGTTTATTGCATATGCATCTACTTTGACATTGTCTTCCTACTTGGTGTTAGTAATGTTTTAGTAAAAGCAGGGACTTTCTCCATGGTAAATTTAAGAATTATCTTCAATAATGATAAAAAAAAATGTTGACACAATAACTTCTCCTTTACTACCAGTGAGCGAGCAAGCCTTGGAAATTATATTTCTATTGACAATCATTTTGACTCAAAATGATTGTCATACTAAAAATTACATTGTATTTCATTTTCACTAAGTCACCTTTATGTAAACAACCGCCCTGTCAAGTGCTGTTAACTAAAGGTTCCTCTGATTTTGATTTTAACTTTGTTAAAGGACACCCTGAACCCTAATTGACTTGAGTTATTTGATAGAAACAAAGCCTTTGTTACACTGAGTGCATTGTTATAATTAAATAGCTGAAGGAAATTGAGAACAGAGAAAGCTTTTCTTTGTGTCTTAACCCTGGTATAAACAATGCTTTAAGTAAGATAACCAATGGTTGCATAAGTCAGAGTTTGTAAGCAAAATCAACGATGAAAAATTAAAGTTGCTAAGTTGTATTTTCTATATTCCATGTTGAAAATATCCATCTTTGCTCCATGTGTGTGGAGTTGCCTGGCACACTTGACAAGGAAGTTAATAGAATTGTTGAGGTCAACCACAGGGTGGCAGAATGAACTAATCTGAAAACAGCCATCTTTGGGGTCATGTTATTTAATTCTAGGCTTGGACACTTCACCCATGTGATTCTGGATGAGGCAGGGCAAGCAAGTGAACCAGAAAGCCTGATTCCTATTGGGTTGATTTCAGAAGCTAATGGACAGGTAGTTCTCTTAGCATCATTTACTGAATGGAAAAAAAATACTGGTTTACTGTTATTTATTTTTGTGAATGATATAGAATGCAATCAGCTGTTTCCTGATACTCCAATGAGTATGAAATTACTTGTAATAAATCTTATTCATGCACAATATCTATTTCCCATACTTAAGTGAATTGTTTTACAACTAAAACAAGTCTATGTTGGTAGGACAGGATTCGGTGTGTAGAAGATGTCAAAATAAACATATGCTTTCTTAGTTTACAACAAAAATGTACCCCTGTCCTGGGCCTAATCCTTCTTTGCAAACAGATAAGAAGTTTGGAGGAAAGCAGAGTACTTGATATAAATTGACTTTTGAATTCTGAATTCTGAAGCGTGCGTATTTTAATGAAACTATATTTTTAGTAACTGTTTTAATACAGGATGGATTATTTCTTTTAATTGTGTGTACAGGTAGTTCTTGTTGGAGATCCAAAGCAGTTAGGACCAGTAATAAAATCTAAAATTGCACTGACTTTTGGATTAAATATGTCCTTACTGGAAAGACTGACATCAAGAAACCTGTACCTGAGAGATGAGGATGCTTTTAGTGTCTGTGGAGCATATAATCCTTTGTTGGTGAGTAAAATTAGTTCTCTAGGAAAGCTTCATTATTTTGAATATATACTCTGAATATAGGAAGGATGCTGATCCCTTCAGCATGTTAAAACCCGTCTTTGGAGGGGTTCTCTATTCACAGAATCACCTAGGTTGGAAGGGACCTTTTAAGATCATCTAGTCCAAACAATAAAAAAAAACACCACATACCACCACCACATAAACAACCACCCAACACTAATCCATATCCCCGAGCACCATGTCAGCTCTTCTCTTGAATACCTCCAGGGATGGTGCCTCAACCACCTCCCTGGGCAGCCCATTCCAATCCTGACAACCCTTTCAGTAAAGAAATATTCCCTAATATCTAACCTGAACCTCCCCTGGTGCAACTTGAA
>BJBW01006968.1:9370-22984 GCA_004320125.1 Scolopax mira | reverse complement strand
CCCTCAGCCTCTCCTCATAAGACTTGTGCTCCAGACCCCCCTCCAGCTTTGTTGCCCTTCTCTGGACCTGCTCCAGCACCTCAATGTCTTTCTTGTGGTAGGGGGCCCAAAACTGCACACAGTACTCAAGGTGGGGCAAAATAAGTCAAATATGGTGCAGCAGAATTCTAAATAATGGTTTCAAATTCCATTCCATCCCCATTGTCCACATTTACTGTAACTTCCTAATCTAAAAGTTGTATTTGTTTGTCTAAGAAGTTAGTAAAAAGTTGTACTTGTGCATTTGTTGAAAATTAACAGAAAAAGACAAACATGTCCTCTTCTTAAAACATAAATTTTGCAAATCACGTTTCAGGAAGGCAAAAAAGAAACTGTTCCTGTTTCTTTATCACCCCTTCCTCTGAAGGATACCTTCCCAAACTTTTGTATGGTGAAGTTCCTGAAATCTATGTGAAGTGGTTGAGGGAGCACAGTATGTAAACGAGCGCAGATGTTTCAGCTGCTTTAAATTATTGTCTGAACCTGAAACATAGAGCTAAAGTTAAATCTACGAAGATGCCCGAAGATTCTTATGGTAACACACTTTGAAGAATTAAATTGAGAGTGAAAGATGACTAGATGGCCACGTAAGCAGAGGAGGGAGGAAATCTGATGGCAGACTCAAGGGGTAAAGCGAGTGCTTAAGGAGCATTGGCATAGGGAGAGAGCAGGAAGTGTGAGAGCTTCAAGATACCATTGGACTTGAGAATCACATATTCGTCTTTTTACATGACATATTATTTTCTTTTCAAGCTGGTTATTACTGACTGGAATGCTTCCTGAAGGCCTGAATTCTTTCATTTAAAGACAAAATACATTTCTAGGTTCTGAGAGCAGCTTCTATCAGCTGTTCTGATGCTACCTTTCTGCCTTTGACTTCCTAAAAAAAACAGGTTACATCCATGGAAACACCATGAAAACAATATGACCACCTTAAAAAAGGACAATGTGTCTTATAGATCAAATGTTTAAAGAAACTGGAGATTGACCAATTAATCTGTCACATACATTCAGTTGGGTGGTTTTTGTTTTTTTTTTCCCCTTTGGATGGGAAAGACTTCTTCAAAAAACTGATTTTTATTTAGTATTTACAGTTGCAGTTTTTGCCTTTGATAGAGTTCTTCGGCAGCTTTAGAAAAGCTAAATGCTAGAGAATGGTAAGATACTATCTGCTTGAGAGCTATCTACTGTTTGATGAATAATTACCTGTTTAAGTTATGGATTTTGGGTTTTGTCTTTGCAGATCACAAAACTCGTGAAGAACTACAGGTCGCACTCTGCATTGCTTGCCTTGCCATCTAAACTGTTTTATCATAAGGAGCTAGAAGTTTGTGCAGACACTGCAGTAGTAACTTCGTTACTGCATTGGGGGAAGTTGCCCAGGAAGGGATTTCCGTTAATTTTTCATGGAATAAGGGTATGTAGAATCTTCGTCCAGTGGAGCTATAGTCAGCTGCCTTTAGATTGCTTTCCCTGAGAGTTTGCTACGTTAGAATGAATACAAGGCTCTAAAACTACAGGATTATTAAGGCTTAAGTAGGCAGGGAAAAAATAGTATTTGGGGGGGGAAAAAAAGCTTTTCTGTAGTTGTCTAAGAACTTAGAAAAAAGTGGCAATATCCACTGCTTGGAGGGGCTTAGTTTTGAACTATTCTGCCTTGCACAAAATAAAGATGCCAACTTGATAACACATTATTCTGAGTTGAGATACAACTCCTTTGTTGCATGCTTAAAGTACTATTGTCATATAAATTCTCCAGCTTAAAAAAACAAAAATAAAAAGTTAGGTGATACTCTTTCATTGGAAAAGCTGAATAGGGAAGAAGAGAAATTATGTATAACATTACATCACTTTTTGTTTTGTATTTAGGATGTATAAGAATAATCTGTTAATAAATATGTAGTCACTTCTGTACCTGGTCTTCATCATCTTGTTTCCTTTCCCCTAATACAGGGCAGTGAAACACGTGAAAGTCACAGCCATTCATGGTTTAATCCAAGTGAAGCAGTTCAAGTAATGCAGTACTGCTGCCACCTTGCTAAAAATGAAAATGCTTTAGTATCAGTGACTGATATTGGAGTGATTACACCGTATCGTAAACAGGTACAACTGATGTCTACGCACTTCAAAGTTGCTGTATTTCATCTTGTGTTGTACATTGTGGCTGTGCTTTGTTAAAGTGGGTGTGCTTATCTTGAAACCTCACTGGTCTGTGTCACATCACACAGTGTATTATCAATCATTAATGATCTTAGAATTATGGAATATAGGATGGAAGGGGATCTCAAAGATCTTTCTTGGCAAAAGTATGGCCTAGACAAGAAGGCCCAGCACCCTGTCCAGCTGAATCTTAAGAGTGTCCAATATTGGGGAATCCACCACTTCCCCGGGGAAATTATTCCAGTGGCTGATTGTTCTCATTATGGAAAAATTTTCCTCTTGTGTCCAAATAGATCTCCCCTGCAGTAATTTGTACCCATTACCCTTTGCCTTTTCTGTGTGACCCCTTGTAAAAAGGGAGTCTCCATCTTCTTTGTACGCACCCTTTAACTACTCTAACACGTATTAGGTCTCCTGTAAGCCTTCTTTTCTCAAGGCTGAACAAACCCAATTCTCTCATATGGCAGACTTGTTTCCATTGAAATCTAAACCTAGATAAAGACAGCAGTAACAGCATTCTACTTCCTATGGGAAATTTTTAGGGGGAGATCTGCTTGCAGTTTTGGAGACAAGCAGATTTTGCCATTGGGAGTAAAGAGTGCAATTCAAGAATTCATTATCCAACAGCTGGAACAGCAGTCTGATCTTGTCACTTGCTGTCTGCACTGAGGAGTGGAACAAAAGGGAAATGTAGTGAAATAGGTGGCATGTCATCTTCGTATGGCTTTGAGGAAACTAGAGGAGTTGAGACTTCTTAGCTGTCTTGTTGAATTTTGTGCTGCTATTTAAACAGGTAGAGAAAGTTGACCGTCAGCTTCAAATGCTGTGCTTTATTTTTAAAACTTTTTATATTCGAGTCAGTTAAGTATGAGATGTCTGCTTTTGTTTTAAAAAGAAGATTAAATCTGCTTTCATATCCAGAGGGTGCTCTGGACAGTGTGCATGCTGGGTTTCTTGGTGTTCACATCTCAGTATTCATTGCCTTGCATGGATTTGCATGGATTGGGGTGTGTGGAAAAGAACAAACCCTATTGAAGAAATCTCGCTTGCAAATTAGAGCTCTCCCTGTACTAATCCTAGTGGTCAGGTGTATGCACCTGCCCATGTTTACAGTTACTGTTTCTTTTTCAAATATTTATATATTGTATTCATGTGACTGAACCTCTTGCACTCCCTAAAACATTTCACATCATTTAACATTATTGTGTTCATCTGCCTGTGATGCAAGACATATTATTATAATGTCTGCTTCAAGAAAGTCACCTTGTATTGTGGAACAACGATTAGAAAGTAGTCATTGACAGTAATCCTCAGCTTCCACGCGCAGTTTCTTGCTAAATTTCCTGGAGCACTTACTGTATAGTCTCCAAGCAGCTTTGAGCAGATGGCAATGTACTCATCCCACACATACCAGCATTCCAGTGTGAGACTCCCTGTTCTTGTTCTCTTTTGGGGAGGGTGCTTAAGGTCACATCTCACATCTGTCTTTCCCTCAGCATGATGCAGCTGGGAGGTAAAGGTGGAATCTCTGCACAGTCTTCTTGAGGGGCTGGGGGCAGCTGCTTGCCCTGCCACATCTGTGGTAAGCATGGGTTTGGATATAAGACATACTGGAAGAAGAGGGTTTATGGATCTAAGTTGTTCTTCTCATTAAAAGGCACTGTTAAATTTTTTGTTTAAATGGTAGTAAGTATTTTACCTTTTAAGTTGTGTAACAAGTCTGATAATTCTCAGGAAAAGTTACTGGTTTATTTTAAAATCTTACCAGTGGACGATTGGCTTGGTGTAGGCATTCCCTGTGACATCTCTGTGTTAAATCACATACTTGTATTTGTAGTATGTTGTCAGCTTTGAAGTAATCCACACTCAAATGAGAAGATAAATTCCTTTAACCACTTTTTTTTTTTTTGGCAGGTGGAAAAAATTAGATTTCTTCTGAGAAGTATTGATCTGTCAGACATTAAAGTAGGCACAGTAGAAGAGTTTCAAGGGCAGGAGTACATGGTTATCATCTTATCAACAGTATGTATGTTTGTGGTCCTGTAGAGTTTCTGTATGAGTCTGATTCTCTATGTTTCCTTTTTGATATAAGGAATATGATATAATTTTAAACATTTTTGATATAAGGAATTTGATATAATTTTAAAAATGAAAAGGTTTACTTTGTCAGTCTGTTGCACTATTTGAAAAGAGAGCTTAAGTGCATGGAAACAGTACAGCAGCTGTGATTTTAATGTGAACCTTTGTAGAGACTCATGCTGAATTTCTTTAGTTTCATGCAGATAACAGGTTTTAACTCTCCCTATGCACACTTAAGTGGAACTGGGTGCATTATAAATATTAGGGAGACAGCTGTGTAAATCACAGTATAAAAAAGTAATAGCTTATAAAAGACTTATAAAAGCTGATGTAGATTCTTAACGTTCTTTCTCACCCTCAGTTTGGGAATAATCAATGGTATAGAGCTGATGACTCTCCATACACTGGTGCCTAGAAGCTGAATACACTTATTCACAATTTATTCATTTTGCATTGGTAAGAGAGCACTTGATGGTCTTTCATGATCATCTTAAAGTGCACTTTAAGTGCTGTGCTGGTTGTATTATAGGGATGTTGATAAAGGTCTCTTCTAGGTGCTAGCTTTTTGGATCTGGGACTATCAAATGCCTTGAAGAAAGGGTCTGTGGAGGAAATGTTCAGCAGTACACTAGTCATAGGCCATCATTTTAACAGTACATCACCTCCTTGATTCAGAGTTGGTTTCAGTTGACCATATCTCTGCATATATGAAGGTATGGCAGCATAAACTGCATCACTAGAGATTTTTAGATGCCTATGAAAATGCAGAGGTATTTAGTTTCACTCTTTGCAATAAATGAGTCTTTCAGAAAAGCGCTGACAAAAGACAGCATTCAGGAAGTGTGGGAAGATGGATGTTTGTAGATTTGTGGTGAGCACATCCCTTGCATTTGACAAGGAGGGAAAGGGAGAGGATTATGTTACAGAGTACTGGGAAGTAGTTGCCGTTATTATTTGGAAGCTGGCAGACCTTGTCTCATCATCTTCTGCAAACTTGATGACCAATATGCTTCAGCTTATGTCTCTTTTTTTTTTTTCTCTGAAAGATCTGAGTGCATGTTATCTGCAGATGTCAAAGATGTAGTCATCATTTTCAGGCAGTTTCCTATAGAGTGGAAATCCTAGTAGTAGTAGCTGAGACATCAGGCTTAGGAAGACTGAGGCTGAGCTGAGGTTAGATGTGATTGTGGACCAGTTCTCTCTCTCTAAATGGTAGATACTGCTCCAGTGCATGCACATATTCCTGATTGGTTGTATTCGCATGAAAGCCCTATAAAGGGAAAAACCACAGCAGCTTCTTTATGTCCTGTGTCTCCCCAGGCATGTAAGATTGGTGGCTGGGGCTCTTGACAGGAGACTTTTCTTCGTGCTTCTCAGGAGGAATCAGTGTGTAGTCAAGCAGTTGATAAGTCAGCTGGCAGCTACTGAGGCTTTTTGCCTCAGAAGACAGCTTCTTGCTACCAGAATATGGGATACAATCCTTCATGTCCTGAGATGACATCCATCAAATGCGCACTGTTGTAGGCACGCTGAACTGGACAGAAGTAAAAAAAAAAAAAAGTCTGCACTGAGTCAGTGGAAAAGAGCTGGAAAACCTTAGAAAAAGGCTAACTTAATACTTTGACCATCAACAAGTGATACCAGTTTGGTGTACATGATTGTGTTTGAGGGTTTGGTCTTTCTTTTGGTGGGCATTATGGGCCCTACATAGATGTATTTCTGCAGTGTGGAATACCATTCAGAATATAAAAAAAAATCTGCATATGTTTTCATTTTTTCCAGATGGTAATGTGCTTTTGGTGCAGTAAGTCTCTAAGTAAAAGATTTAAGTGTTTGGAATGTGACGTTCCTGAGGTGTTGGCGATCTTTGATCCCAATGTATGTACAGTACAGGCAGAGCCTGTGTAAGTCTCGGTAATAGCATATAAGGCAAACTGATCAAAGGAGGAGGTATAGAACACAAATGTATAGCTGAAGATATGACCAATTCGGGTCTACTTTTAACAAGAGTAGATAGGATTTCCAGAAGAGAGGGGGACTGGTGAGCAGAACGAATGAAGGGAAGGAAGAGCAGTTGTTTTTTGGGTTGTCTTTTGTAACTTGGGGGAAGAGTTTGTGGGATTTTCTTGCTTGTTTTTTTTGGCTTGGATTTTTTTGTGGTTTTTTTTCCCTGGGGGCAGTGGTACTCTGCTTACTTTTTTTGTTCTGTGTCATACCATGGTTTTTGAATCTAGCACTGTATCTCTCAAAGTAGTTCCAGGTATGTGCTATGGTCCTATTTATAAGAACTTGTTATTTAGGCCACAAAAACTTACTTTTATTGAAGGTGGGTTCAGATATAGGTGAAATAAATAGAGGTGAAAATTCAACGAGCAGCACTTACAGCACGGTAATTGCTTTGGCCATTTTTCCTAAGCCAAGTCAAAGCACACTGAGGCTACTGTGGAAGGCTTGCTTGAAGACACACTGAGTTGCCATTCAGCTGTGGGAATTAGAATACACGCAGCTCAGGCATTTCAATGGAAGCAGTTTTGGTATCTTGAGTTTCAAATTGCAGTGGATAGTCTTGATGCTAAAATAAAACCAGTATAGGGTTCTCTTGAAACTGCTGAAGCTGCGTTAGCAACCTGCTGGAGAGCAGACCTTCTGTGAGAACACCAGTGGTAGGAAATAGCTAGCTGAAATTTGGATTATGAAGCCAACTTATGTGTTGCTGACACTGAGCTGTGGATTGCTGCAGTAAGTGAATACTGTGTTTAAGTTACACTATGGCTAGGTAAGTTGCTTTCTCATTATTCTGTTTCTCAAATTATCTTTTAATTCATTTCAGGTGCGATCTCATGAAGACTTACTTGCTGATGATAAATCCCATTTGGGGTTTCTTTCTAACCCAAAGAGATTTAATGTAGCAGTTACGAGAGCCAAAGCTTTGCTGATAGTCGTGGGAAATCCTCATGTTCTTGTGAAAGTAAGTTTTGGTTTTATATCTCTGAATTGCGTGTGGTATTTGCCACAGTAAATTAATGATTTGGGACGTTAACTTGATGTATAGGAACGTCAGAAGTGGTTAGTTAAGAAGTGGTACCCTGTCTTCAGCCTGCATTTAGGAAGATCTGAACTCCATAGGTTCCTCTAAGTATGGACAGTTCAGGCACCCACGTGTTAGGCTTCCAAGCACGTGGGATATTTTAGGTGATCTGTGCATATGGGCTCCTACCTCCTTTTTCTCTCTAGAAGAGGTCAGAACCTCAATGCTGAAGCTCTGCAGCAGCCTACAAGTCCAGTAGATGTGTTCTGAATTACCTTATGCTATCAGATTATTCACAAAATGCAGTTGCTTCACTTTTTAAATGGTGAGTGGTAGAAGTGATTGTTCACAATTAAAATTACAGTCTGCCAGAGTGGTGGTCTCGTTTTGAACCCATGTGTGGTCTTTCCGTAAGAATAAGGTGAGTTTTTCTTAGTACCTACTAAGATGTTCTGTCTGACTTTCTGGATAAGAAGAAAAGCACCATTTCAGAAATGGTTAAGCTCTGTCTCCCCACACCTACGAGCAGCAGATGTAACTTAGAGCACCTATAGGTATCTTCCTCCCATGCAACGCTGTGCTTGCACTATTTGTAGAGCTCTCTTTCAGGAAAAGCTCCTGTTAGATCTTCTGCATTTAAGTGTCATGTGAATTTGTTTGTAAATTCATTTTACAGAGCAGCATGATTTAAATTAACCACTAAACTTCTCTTGTAGGATCCCTGTTTTTGTGCACTGTTAGAATACAGTTTAACCAACAGAGTTTATGTAGGTTGTGACCTGCCCCTGGAGCTGGAAAGCCTGCAGAAGTGAGTGTCTGGTCTTCACTTTAACCTTGCTAGATAGGGATCAGTTTCCAACGTTTCTAAAGCTAGTGTCATTTGAAAGACTGATAAATGCAACAACCTGTGTTACCATAGTAGGGTTTGGGTTTGCATTATTAACTATTGTAAACATAATAACATGTAATGTAACCATATTTTCTCCCACCTCGTAGGAAAACTGAGCATTAAATATCAAATAAGAGCTGTTGTTGACTTTGTATTTTATGCATCCCTGTATTGGATCACCATAAAGATTGGGAGTTGGGGGACAGGAGCTGCAGGGGAAATGTTTACAGTGACTGCACTGTAATCAAAAAAATTTGCTTGAAGATTGATTTTTAAACACGTCCCTTCTAGTAACACATAATATATTGTTAAATGGGTATTATATACTAGATAAAACTTTTTTTAATCAAAATTGTTGTTCATGGAAAGACTAGCAAAATTTTTATCTTTCTCTCTTTAATTGACAGGTGTGACTAGCTCTTCAGTGTTCATGATGCATTCAGTACTCATCTGTTTTGAAACTAAGAATGCTTGATAAGTTCAGTCCTGAGCAAATCCAGTATCTCTTGTCCTCAGGGAAGGAGTTCCAGGGAAGGAGAACCATGTGTTCTGAAATGGTTGAAAGTTTCTTAAAACAAAATTATATTTTTTATTATTTTAAGAAGTGAGAAACTGGAAATTTAACAACATAAAATAGTAGTGGCAACTTACTTGCTTTTGTGTTTAAAATGTGTATGTCCTTATGCCTCTGCATGGAACAGTATGCTTCAGTCTATAGCACTATGCCTGAATCCTCCAAGCTTTAGAAGAAATATATTGACAAGCTCTTGCATTAGATTTTCCTTATTCTATAATTTTTTTCAGCTTCTCAATTTTCTCAGACTGTTGTAGTGCCTCTTAAAACTGGACTGTCCTGAGAACATACGTGTGTATTGTAACTTTGTTATGGGAGTGTTACAGTAATACATCCATGATGTGAACGATACATGAGTAGTATCTCCACTGGACTGATGTTGAGTATCTTTAGTCAAACATGCTTAAAAACCCTCCTTCCCATTTTTCAGGCCTTTGTATAGACAGCTGAGATCACGTTTTTGGGATTTTTTTTTTGTTTTTTCTTTGCAGTGCAGCTGTCCATTGTCAGAACAATGCTTCAAATAGTGTGTTAAAAAAATAAAGTCATATATTGCATCTCAACAAGTACACTGTAGAATGAAGTGTCTTTTATTTTGACAAAAATAACTGATGCTTTAGCAATATTCCTGCTATTAGCTTCATTGGGCACTGTGTTGTCCCTTTAAACAGTGTTTTTTCTCTTTTTCTTGTCCTCTCCTTGGCGATTTAAGTCTTGTCACACAACACTTCAGAAATAGTTGGACAACCAGCCACCATGTTTAGAAACTGCCAGTTCAAGAAGATGGTTTTCTGTAACAGACAGAAGAACTGTGATAGGACCATAGAGTAACAGGTGGAGGGGAAGAAAAGAGAGCAAGCTTTTGTCCCTGGTTTACATCACTCCTATCACTTTGGTCCCTGGTGTTCTGTGTATAGGCCTGGTCCCTGTGTATACGTCTTTCCTCTGCACCATGTGTAGGTGCTGCAACTTAGAAGATGGCAAATGTGGTGAAACTCAAAGCCAGGCCCTACGTAGGGGTCAGCTGTACTGTGAGACCCCAGCACCGCAGCGTGGTGCTGAGAATCCCGGCATCCATGAGGCCGGGCCAATATTCTGCATCAAGGTCAGGAAGTTGTTTAATGAAGAATCTGTCCTAGTTGCCCGTTGAAAGACCTCTCGCTTCAGCGCAGTGTGTTATGAGGTACGACATCCTACCGACCACTGTTCAGACCCACCACCACTTGGGCTTATGGCCAGCCCTGCTCTTTGTCGGCGTACTCATGCTCTCTCATAAGGGAGATGGATGGTGCTTACTTTATTGCAAGATATAATCCAGCACTTCTGATTAGTATTTCCATAACCATATTTCTATGGCACAGCAAAGTAGCAGATGATTGATGAAACAACGGGGGAAAAAAACCCTTTCATCCAGTAACTATATTTTTGCCAGTGGAAAAACTCATATACCCTTTTCACTAATACCGATTCTTACTGTAGCTCATATTGTGGAAGCTTTTTCTCTGAGTTACTAAGAATAGCCTCTGATTGTCTTAAAATGTGCTTCCAGAGAAGTCCTCGAGATGGGTATATTAGCAAGCTTGCACTCTTTATTTTGAAGAATGGGGAAAGGGGGGATTTTCTTTCCTGGTTCTGTTGTTCTGCATTTAAAATTACTTTTTTTTTTTTTCTAACCCTTTCACTTTTCCCAGTGTGCTGCTGCTTAGTAGTGATGGAAAAGCTCTAGTGTGCAATATGAGGACGGGCTGAGAGAGTTGGGGGTGTTCAGCCTGGACAAGAGAAGGCTCTGGGGAGACATTATAGCACCTTCCAGTACCTGCAGGAGAGATGGGAGGGACTCTCTATCAGGGAGTGTAGTGATAGGATGAGGGGGTAACGGTTTTAAACTGAAAGAGGGAAGATTTATATTAAATATTAGGAAGAAGTATTTTATTTTTTTAATAAAATGGTGAGACAGTGTGACAGGTTGGCCACAGAAGTTGTGAATGCTTCATTCCTGGAAGTGTTCAAGATCGGGTTGGATGGGGCTTTGGTAACCTCATCAAGTGGGAGGTGTCCCTGCCCATGGCAGGGGGGTTGGAACACAATGATCTTTAAGGTCCCTTCCAACCCAAACCATTCTATGATATAAAACAATTTCATCTTCCTTCTCCTCTTCAATGTCTCTCATCTCTTTCTGCTTCCTGAGCTCCTACAGAAAACCTTGCTTAAATAGCAACCTACCCGTTGGAATTGTACAGTATTAAACAGTGTTTGCAACTTTAGAATGGCTTCTTCTGGCAGCTCGGTGTGTAGGCAGAGCTGGTTGCTCCAGAGGTGTTAGCTCGATGTTCTAGTCATCTCTTTCAGGAAGACATATGGCCTGATGAACTAAAGAGAAGAAGGGGAAAAAAGAGTTGCATTTCTTGGTATTGGTTAAAATAATCTTTCATTTTTACCATGACAAAAAATTACATAGGTTTCTTTTTGGATATGTGAAAAGAAGTATCAGCCACTGCACAGCAGAGTTAGTCAGATTTTCTTTTAGAGAGAGTTGAATTAAGTCTTACTTTGCATGAAAACCATGTTCTGATTATTCAGTTCTGTTTTCAGGAATGGATTTTTCCCAAAGAAGAGTAAAAAAACCTTCTTTGTCGTGGCTATTTCCGACTTATTAATTCCTTGCCTTACTTAGAAAACTTAAAAAAGCCAGAGTGAGAGCTTCCACCATGTCTTGAGGAGCACGTCAGAGGTGCATCAAGTCAGAGAACGCAGGAGCACTACGACAGATCTCCCTCTTTCCCCGCTTCCCTCTATGTATTGTCTTGGACAAGTGTATAAGAAAAGCGAGGGTCTGAAAAAGAGGTGTCTGTGAAGCAGACAATCCCTGAACCCTTTAACACAAGCACTTAAGAGCTGAAATTTTAAAAATTCCCTCGAAAGACCAGTGGAGACATGGGAAAAGCCCAGAGGTTTCCTTGCCAGAAGGGAGGCGTGGGGCGCTCGGCTGCACGCGGAGCAGGTCCTTGGTGTTTCCTCAGTAGGTTTCCAACAGCCGCCGAGGTGGGAGCAGGTCCTGCTGCGTCGAAGCCCTCTCAGCGGTGCCAACAACAGTTCCCTCAAGTCTCTGCTGGGTGAAAGAAGTGCCTTCGCTTCTCGGTGGCTGCATTTAGATCATAACTTAAACCGTGCACTTCTTGTGGTATTTTAGAACACGAAGGCTTTCTGAGGGTGGCCGTTCCTCAGAGTGTTGCTCCTTAGAGCCTTCTGCTGACTGTTCCTCATATTTTTCAGTTCCCCTGAAATTGCTGCAGTTCATCTGTCCGCAGTGGTGCGGTGGAGCTCAGCCACACTAAATCACCGATTGATGAAGGAGTTGCTGGGCAAGTGTTTTAATCCTCATTTGTTATTTCTGATAGTTCCACAGCTTTTTCATGGCAGCTGCTTAATTGCGTTTTATCTAATAAAAGTTCTATCCCCAGTGACTACGTAGCAACAATTTGGAGGTCAGACTGAGCGGAGTTGCTCAAGCCAAAGCAGCTCGGTAGCCTGAGACACGGGGGTGGCTGGATGCTGCTGGGAGCCACGCTGGCCAAGCCTCACAGGTAGGTTCTGCCTGTGCTTCTGTGGATCACAGGGGGTGGGAGCACTGTTAATTCTTGCTGTTCTTCATTCTCCTGAAAAATGATCAGCCTACACCTGCAGGGAAAAAACCCTGAGGCTGAGTTACAACCTGTATTCAACACCTTGTGGGATGGTGTTTTTCCCATGGGGCCCGTTACCCCGGTAAGGACGTGAGACCAGGAGTGCAAGAAATAGAATTCAGAGTGTGTGGGCAACTGCTCCTGCTATTTGCTGTCTTCTACAGCCTCCAGTTGACAACGTTACACAAGTTGAATACCCTTTTCTCCTATAAATAGAATAGCTTGAAGGTGTTGGGGAGCGTTGTGCTGTGCATTTTGGAGCTCAGATACTGGAATAATGAGTATTCTAAATCTTAATAAGAAACAGGCTCTTTAAAAAGCAGTAATTTTTTTTTTTAACTAACAAAAGAGAACATCAGCATTCATTCACAGATTCAGAAACAATTCATTTGTCCCAGTTTTACCAGGCCTGTTAAAATTTATATACTCTGATTATTTACACAATTGGCCTTTTTTTTTTTCTTTTTTTTAAGTAGTGGTGGTAAGGAAAATGCAATACGCCTCTAAGCTGTGGGGAAGGGTGCTCTTCCAGCACATGGTGAGGAGTGGGAGTGTAAAATAATCCTTTTAAACTGCTTGAATTTCCTTACAGCTTTCAGCATTGTTATGTTTCAGTACCTCGTGAAAGATATTTCTGTGTCCCTCCAAGTTCTGGATACCCTTATCCTGGGGAGGGAAAAGCCACCCCAGGTGCCTGGAAGCACAGGGACAGCCCTTCTCCCCTCAGTAGCCAAGAGGGGATATGGCAGCATTGGGGGAAATGACACAAATTAGAATTTTAATGTTTGGGGTTTTTTTTCTTTTGGTGAGGAAGTAGAGGTTGCTGATGTAAGAGGTAAACTGGTTTTCATTTGTGGAGTACAGTAGCACAAAGTGAAATGCTTCAGTGATCACTGACTGCTGAAAAGCTGCATTCACAAAACAGTTCTGAGGGATGGTGGCAGAGCTCAGTGCATCCCCACGGGAGGAAGTGTCTTAACCTGAGGTGTTACGTGCCATTGATATCAAATGAGTCTCATAACAGTGACCACACGGAGAATAAAATAAGGCCTATTTAAGTGCAGTCTTACTAGGTTTGTGAATACGTTTAAATTTACAAAAAAACCCAGTGCCAAAGGCCTCAGTTTATTGCTAAATGCAAAGAGCTATTCATGGCAACAGC